>CABFVZ010001190.1:214180-232475 GCA_902151445.1 Timema monikensis
ATATATATATATATATGCTTTTATTTCAATTAGCACTTAATTTTAATTTATTTTAATGTTGTAGTAAACCCAAAAATATAAGCATGGACTAGTAAGGAAATGTGAATATCATGTAATTTAACATATTTTGTCCTGCATCGGAACACAAACTTTATGTTTTATTTACACGACGCTAGGAATTTAGTGGTGAAAAAATCTTAGGCCATCATGATCAATAATACATGACAATAAGGTGAAATTGGGACAGTTCCCAGACCCCACCTTTCAGCCCTATTCATAAGAAGACATTATTGGACTGACACATGTGGGTTTATTAAAGGGGGAGTCAAATATAAATTATCAAAAAACGAAAAATCATTATCATGTATCAAACAGTATTTTTTTTAAATACGAGATTTAGAGATATATTTATGTTATTAGAAGTATTTTAGTCTGTATACAATGTAAAATAAACACTTTTACTATTGTTTATAGTTTAAATAACAGGCCTACTTGCGTATCTCTTTATTTAGCCACTGTGCATGTTTATTTTGATCAACAAATTAAAAATGTCTAACCTTTGGTTTTATTTGGTCACATTTGGTTGTGGGTACCATTATTGTCCTTAAATTATGGTAAAAAAAAATACATATCTAGTGTGACATATTAGACATTTCCCCTGGCTATTTTAATAACTTTCTCGTAATTTTAGGTGTAGGGGGCCTACATAATATTCATGTACTATCACGTTGAGCTTGGAAAGTTAGTCAAGAATGCCGTATTTTCATGACGCATTTTTGAGCGCACAAATATGGCATCTGTACGTTCTACGAATAAAAGAGGACATGGAAATATATCATAAATAGGGCTGGGCCGATAAACCCTTTTGCATATACTGCCGATGCCGATATTTCCGATAACCGATACCGATTTAGATGTTTTAAATGGTAAATATATTAGCTCTCAGCTATATGACAAAATAACTAAACAACTATTTACAACGGCGGTAAATTAGTACTTGACATTGCGTTTGAGCGCGCTCTAAGAACTGATTTCGGGGAGCGCACTGTGAGCGATCGATTGAGCGGATCTTGGAGCGCTCAGTAATTGGCATGCATCTGACGTTGAGCACCATAATATGAAATATTTTTAATTTTTTATAAATCCACAACAAATAAACTCATACTGGCCCACCTAATATTATTTTTGATAGTGTTTAATTTTGTTACTTGCGGAAATCTTTATCTCTAATATATTTATCAAGTATTTCATAATTTGATATAAGGTTTAAGGTAAATAAAATTGAATGGTTTATTTTGTTTAGAATGTCGGTTTATTATACTGTTTATTATGCTGTTTATTATACAATAAAATATCTAAAGCAGAGTTAAAGAATTCGTGTTTACATTCAAGAGACTGTATTTAAATATTTTTGTTTGAAATATGAATATTATATTTTCATGACTTGATAATTTAAAATACATCTATAGATTTTGAATTGTCGGTGTAAAATAGCCGCATGATAAAAAACCGATTATTCTTGACTAATTGTTCCAATATTGGCTGATAGATTGGATTGGTTATCGGCATCGGCCCAGCACTAATAAATAAACAATGGGAGGGGAGGGGAGAGTACTATATCGGACACTCTTACCACTGTGGGTTAATTAATCCTTTTGATTTTTGTTGAGATGTTTTTATAAACTGTTGCGTACGGAGGTGATTGTCTATGTTGTGTTCAAGCTTGTGCCACTAGTAGCAATCAGGAAAATTGTCGTGGATAAGAGAAGATATAGACCAGGAAAGAGAGAGGAAAGTTTGTTGACATTTGACAACACCGAGAAGGTTCAATTTGGCTGATCTGTCAATTTACTTATTTTTTAATTTAATGTTTTATATCGATTCTATTATCTATTCATACTCTTTTCATTATTTCATTATTATTTCCTACCTCTCAATTTTAATTTCATCAGTTTGAAACCAAAGTTTCAGTAGTTGTATTTTCTTGTCAAAGCTCACCAGTTCAACTTCATTATGGAATGGTTTTGAATTGTCCCCGGTGGAAGTGAGCTGGCCCGATTCAAATTATGATTAAGGTTCTTATTTTTGGCGTCGTTTTTGGAAATATCATAAATCCATTCTAATGAAATTTGCAATCGTAGTAAATATTACTATATACATACCTAATCACGTTATTCCCTTACGGGTTAAGAAAGAAATTGTTAATATAGTTCAAAAAACAACTTATTACTTAATCCATCCTCACTAACTTTCTCAACACTTTCCTATCCTTGCATACTTCCTTCACTTCAATAACATCCATACACCAAATATTACATGCTCTTAAAACTCTTAATGTTTCTCTCTTTCCCACATTCATCTACAACATTTAGCTACATGGCCTACCCCTTCCGTTTGATTGACACACCCCACTTTCGTATATTTGCTTCATCACTCGATCTACACTCATCCTCTCAACAAGCCCAAACCAACGTAGCACGCTTCTTTACCCCTTATTTATTGGATTAACTTTCAAACCGCACTCCTTCAGCACGTATTTATTAATGCCTCTGACTATATGAGTTTGTCCACATACATTTCTTAGATATATCATTCCATCCACATTCATCTTGCTCTTATATTTCTCCTGACAAACCTGCGCTTCACATCAATGAAACAATGTTGGCGTTAAAATAATTGTATATACCGCCATCTTTGCCTCGTTCGATAATACTTAATTCTTTGCAATATTCCACATACATTCACCTACTTTCCGAGACACATTCACAATATTATCAAAATGGTATTAAAGAAGTTAATGTGTCAACAGTTAGCCCTGGATCTTAACTCTAACTCGGAATGTTTGTGAGGAGAGTTCTCAAATATTAATTGTATTATGAAGATTTTCATTTTCAACAAATATATATAGTATTGTAACCACCAATTTTGAAAAATTATAGTGAGGGAGTTACAAGAGAATAATAGTATATTTTATTGGAAATCAAAGAAACAGTCGATATACAATAACAATTCATAAATATATAAATATTGACTAGAGCGTTGAAAGTCAAAGACTTTAATATTAAACATGACTATTTCATGAATATATAAGTATTGACTAGAGCGTCCAAAGTCAAAGACTTTAATTTTGGACAAAAATATTCCATAAATACATAAAAATTAACTAGAGTGTCCAAAGCCAAAGATTTTAATACAAAGCAAAAATATTCCATAAATATATAAATATTGACTAGAGCGTCTAAAGATAGAAGACTTTAATATTAGACAAAAATATTTCATAAACATATAAACATTGACTAGAGTGACCGAAGTCAAAGACTTTACTATTAAACAAGAACAATTCATAAGTATGTACATATTGACTAAAGTGACCAGAGTTGAAGACTCAAATATTAAACAAGCTCGCCTATTATGGCATCAATATTCTGGGAATTACAATAACTAAAGATCCGGAGATTACTAAGCAAATTCATTATAAAGTTCCCACGCCTTCCGTGCTAATAATCCGTCCAACGACGTTACAAAAACACGTGATATAAAGAAGGGCATTTAGATGATATCTTACAACAACAGATAATTTCGTGCAAACCTTAATATTAATAATTGTACAGCGTTAAATATAGGTGTCCTGTCTAACAATGAATCCCACACCTAATGTATTATACAAATCAAAGGCGGTCAGCTTCCCCTTTAGCCACTTAAGGCAGTCCAAGGCTATAGACGTTACAAGACTATTATAGACTAACAAGTGTTGGTTTCCCGCATACAAATAAAAGTTAATAGGTGCTATTAAAGTTAATTTTCCCTAAAATTAGTTCTCCAGCGAAATATGCCAACAATTGATCAGGAATTTGGTAAGAGCGCAATCAAAAGCTAGTCGTCTGGCGGCGAAAACAGAAATTACGTTTGTATTGGAGCAAAGATTAAGTTTCCCCAAAAGGTTAAATAAAATTAGAACGTGGTTGCAAATTAACCATGTAGATACAAAAAAAAATAATCCCGTAGTTGAAAATTTAAATTTACAAGACCAAATCAATAATTTTAAAATGATTCCCACACATTTAACCGAAAGAGAATTTTGAAAGACCTAATTAAGTTTCAGCTTAATTTGCCGCTCTCAACTTTAGTAAGCCTATGATACAATGAGTAACGATGTCTACAAAACACCGCGAGCTCACCATACCACATGTTATCAAAGAGTAGAGGAAACAAGGGGAAGGGGGAGTGAAAGGGACGAGACCTAGAAGCGTGTAGAAGCTTGTGGAAGCTTACCAAAGCTTTGTTGGCATGACGACAACAGAACATGCGCTCGGACAAGTGAGGCGGAGGAAGTAACAACTAGGCGCGCAACGTAGCCTTCGATCGTTTGCCATGGGTGTGGCCTTTTTTCTTAGACCATGCCAAGTTCCACCTCTCCTCAATCAGCCAGATAGTGTGTTAGAGCAAGGAGGTGTGGCCAAGCGTGTGTCAGAGTTGAAGTCCAACGTGTCGGAGGGTGAGTGTTGTGCTATTCAGTGACAGATTTAGAAATTTGATGCCCCTAGGCACAATTATAATATGCGCTCCCCCATTTTTTCAAGGTTTTTAGGAGTTTTAGGAGGAAAAAGGTCTTGGGGCAAGGGGGGAAGCGGAAGTTAGTATTCGAGAAAAAATTTCAACGAAATAAAATCTCCCATCTACAAGCCCTACAGTAGCTTGAGTTAACATTATGAAGAAAAGAAGACTAACGTCAGTTACAAAGTAATTGCAAAGTACAGTTATTTAAAAAGAAATATTGTTGTTCTGACTTTAATTTGAACTATTTCAATAATGTTAATCAATAATATTTAAACGTAATTATAAAAAACAAACTATTAAAATAAAAATAATGCTATCCAAAATGTGCCGCCCCCTAAAGCCACCGCCCCTAGGCCCGTATAGTGTAAATTCGCTTCTAGTGCCATTTGATTTGAACTGTAACAATGTAACTTGTTACAATATTTTTTCCAGCACAAGACAAACTCATGAATGAGATGTTTTTTTCTATTTTTATCTGAGATGTATCGTATACAGCCAATTACAGTGTTATCAATAATTGTAGACAAGTAAATAAGAAAGATTCAAACAAAACCCAAATGTAATCTCGTGATGAGTCTGTGAAAGGTGTTGGTCTTGTATAGTGTTCTGACTTCTGAGCTAAATAAGCACCACCTAAATGAAATTAGAAATATTGTTTCTAGAAATTATGCTAGAAAAATAATCAAAAGGCATATTTGCTATGCAATCATTAACTCTAATAGGTGCATATTGAAACTGGCAAGTTTGGTTTTGAATTAGTTTCTCAATACTATTAAATAGTTTGTATGTATTTTATTTATTAATCAGTTAATCATTTTTTTTAAATTGACATAAAGAAAGCTGATAGAAAAGCTCATAGCTGCGAACGCAAAATAACGATTTCAGCTTACAAATTAAAAAATAAAATAAACTCTCAAAACAACAGAAAGCTATGATTTTTTTAATCTCCATGTCTTACTACGCAAGTGACAATTATTACTCCAGATCATAACAATGTACCGTATTATCACATCCTGTCAATCAAGAACCTACAATATTTGGGGATATAAAATTAAATGTTCACTTACCTTATTTTTTGATCCACCTCTGACAAACTTCTAGAACGACCTTTGGGAGACCGCCATCATTTAAATGTTCAATTAAGCACCGCAGAGGAGACCACGGAGCACCCGTATAACTATTTATTTTTTGTTTTATCTTTAAAATGGCTTGGTTTGATTATTATTATATAAATTATTATAATAATGACTCAAAGTTTAGGGGTTTTGTGATTTATTGCTTAGTTGTAATATAAACTTATTTATTTTCACTCATCTGGTACAAACGTAATTTCGGAAAGCTTCGTGCTAGATCGGGATGGTCTGAATTCATACATACGCTGAAATTTGAAATCAGTACAGTGAATCCGTACCTCTTAGTGATGCAGTTGTTCACACACTCGCAGGAAGTTGGGAATCTCTGTTTACCCATAATGCATTGAAACGTCAAACATAAAAATGTAAATATTACATTCAGTTCAAGTTACTGCATTTAAAATAAAATGAGAGGTTTTACTTACTTCCTGGGTTTTATTTTGTCATCGATATACCTCACGGCTTCAAATAAACTGTCGTTTTTAAATCATTACTTTTGAGATACGCCATGTTTGAAAGTTTGCGCATGCGCTAATCCGGTTTTCTTGACGGGTTTTCTGTATAAGCGCTGTAAAAGTTGAAAATATTTCTACTCGAGCAGTGTGGATATGCTGGTCACGCGGACTCCTTATGAATGGATTAGAGCTGTCACGTGACCAAATATCGGCACTGCTCTTGTTTTACAGCAAACGTGTGAATACACAGTAAGACTATAAGATACGTAGTGCCCCAGAAATGCATAGAGTTATAAAAATGTAAGTGATGTAAATGACAGTGGCAGATTTAACGTTGCCTTAGTTAAGTTTTGTACTTTGTTACTCTTTGTTTGTTTAAATAGTTCTTGATTTAATTAATGGGTAAATTGTATTTTTATTAGTTATTTTAAGATTATCTATTTGGAATTTATAGGTCAAATCTAAGAGTTTGGTTTTATTAATATAGTATTTAATACTAGTCTCTGATTAGGAAAACTATTTGGTGAAGACAATCTCGGAATGCAGTTCATGGTCTCAAATATAATGTACTGTACGCTTTTGAGAGGTGTGTTCAAATGAACAGTGTAACCAAAAGTGATATAATATCCGGTATTAGCCATCATTTGAGCTTCAAGAGTTCAGAATAACTGAGGAAAAATCTGTTTGAAGATCCGCTATACATTTTTATGTCTACCTACCAGAAGTTTTGTGAAAAGTCAATATTTACTGGTAAACTTAAGCTTTTCAACCACTATCGCAGTTTCGCTTATTTCTAACAATCATAAGAATTAAGACTCAGTTTAATAATTTATTATGAGTAATTTCTACTAGTTAAACTAACTTTCATAAACTTGTATTGCTGTTTTAGAAGAGATTCAGTCCTAAACTATATTTAGTATGTAATTTACCACTGAATGGGATCAAATTAACTAGCTACCATATTGATGATTACTTATACGTCACTTTTGCAGCCATCTTGACGAATACTATCGAAATCACTAAATTATCCTTTTGAAAATACACATAATAACAACAATCACATGATTTAAGTAGCCATATCTACCAATGTGTATTCCTTTGTACTATTTTTCTACTTCTGCGTCTTGAGTCTTATAAGACACCTCCTGTGTATGCTCAAAGAGTCATTTTCGACCCAAGAGTAACATAAATGGCTGAAAGTACTATGGCAGAGAGGACCTTATTTGTCGCGATATTAGCGCTTACAAAATAAAGGGCAAGATGTTTAGATACTTTGGGACAATCAGTTCTCGCACATGTTGCCATGGTTAACAGTTGAAAATTGTGACGGTTTTAGGCGCGCTATAAATTACACTCTTCCAAGGTAAATTGAAGGGTTTTGTGGGTAAATATTGATGCAATTGAGCTAGTGGTGAGTGCTTTTCAAAATATAATTTGATACAAGGTTTGAATTAGTATGATGGGAATCGTACTAAATTTATTACTGAACTGAAAGTCTAATTGATATGAAAAATAAAATTAATAGTAGGCTAATTTTTATTCTTTGGCATAACTAGGGTAAAATATTTACTTATAATATATTGTAATAATTGTAGAACTATCACTTGCAATAACACTTTTGTATTTACTTTTATTTCAGGTACACACAGTTTACTATTGGCAAGATAATAGAGGGAAATAAACCAGATGAAGTCCCTTGGTGTGATATTATTTGATCTTTTCAAATTCCTCTAGGTTTTACTAATAATTGTAATACTTACGGTATAAGCCACTTGAGCTAGCTCAGAAAAAATAAAAGTAGTTACAGATTATTTATTTTAGGGGAATTACCTGATTCTTGTACCCAGAAACTGTGCGCTGCTGAGCTTCACTAGCTGGTTTATGTGTGCTTTTATTTGGCGACTTATCACATACAGGCACTTAATAATGATATACTACAAAAAAAAATTATTTCACCAATTTTTTTTCCAAATTCAGCAACCGTTTTCGTTTACAACCATTCTTATTCTTTTTTATTTCTACAATCCACATTTTCAATTTATTTCTCCTTGATCTCCACGCTAGCTACATTTTAAAACTTAAATGTCCCACCATAAAATAAACAAACAAACTTTCTAATAATGTAGAACTTCATGTACGAATAAAAGTAAAATGAAAAGTAAAACGTTGACATTGCATCATAGGTCGTGGGAAAAAAATATATTTACTCAAGACCGCTGACATTGCATTCAATATGCAGCATATATCCGCAGTTGCCGTTTCTAGAAATAGCCACCCCGTTGATTTCCTCGACGTGTTTCTGAGTGAAGATATTATTACTACCGGTACATGTTATTATCATTTAACTGTTATAGTATAACTGTCACGTTTATTGTATTCTTTTAAACACTTCTTAAAATGTTAGTTAAAATATTACTATAATAGTACGGATTATTCAAACCTTATTAGTGAAAACTAGGCATAAATAAAGAATACTATGAAAATTGTTATTTTTTCTAACACTATTCAATGCATTATGATATTTTATATATGTTACTCTTTTAATATAATTGTACGGCAACAAATTTTTATATGGTACAACTGTTTGAATTTTCTACTATATAAAACATGCATGACATTTTGGATATTAGCATTTACTAAAAATATAAACAATTATAATTTATATAATACCATAAAGTATGGGTTTAAAGACAAATCTGTTGGTTTTAGAGGTTGTATATTAATATTTTACATGAAATCATATTGCTTTACATAACAAAATGAACTGTCAAATAGACTTTAGATAATAAAGCATACAAAAAGTAATGTTGTTTATACGATTGTTTTATTTTATGTTTGCTCTAGATTTCTTAACCCACAACTGTCACTAGAGTCACACATAGACTTGATCCACTTGAATAAAGCTTCAAAAGGTTTATCTTCACTTTAAGAGAAACAAACTCCAAAATAAAGATATTGAAAACTGATTCGGTAGCTAAATAATCGAATACCGGTATATTAAAAATAACTAAATATATTTATTACAGATTAGAAGGTTTGAAATATTTTTTTATAACATAAATCTGCTTTATATACTCTTTTTTCAGTTATTTTAAAACTCGATGCGATTAAGATTTATTTAATTATTACGTTTGTGACATTTTCAAAAAAAAAATTGAATGATGAATTTTCCAAAAGTGTTACAAAGTGTAATTAAATCAACTAATCAATTAATAAGTAAAATAAATCTAGATTTTTCTGAATGAAGGGTCCTCTGGGCTTAGTTTAAAATGTTTTGAAGAATTTTAAGATATTTGTAAGAGTAATATAATTATTTTCAATCTATTTAATCAAATATATTTAACAAGTATTGAGAAAATGTTGAGTGTTTACAGATAATTTTATTATTTGAGTGTCTCTGAACTAGCTCTGTAAACATGCACTTTTCCTTCGAGTACATCTTGTCAGCAATTTACTTGACATACACCTTTGCTTTTTCAAAACTGGCGCTTGAAGCCAATATTAAATCCTGTCCATGACCTCTTGGACTAAATCGTGCAGCATATTATATTTAGTCATGGGTTGCTGTTTGATGTTGTTAATGGGCAAATTTTGGATAGTGGATCAGTCATTGTATGTCTTGGTGCCAACATGGTAGCTTCTTTAGCTTTCTTCTTATTCTTCTTCTCTTGACCAAGACGCCAGAACTCTTCAAACTTGGAGTTGAGATCTATCTCAGACTTGCTGGCAGCTCCTGCAGATCTTTCCACACCCCCACTGTTATCTTCAATGTTTTCCTCATCAACCTCCTGGGAAAAAAAACCACATGAATATGTGACATTAGCTTGGTAAAATCAGTATCTTCGAGTTGTATTTTTATTATAAAGCACCATTTATTGTGTATAAGGACCTAGTTGTGCATTTAGGCTGCTACATCTTGTTAGACCGTTCTTCTTTCAATTTACAAACTAATACAATATTTTTGGAGATTTAATTCAATAGTTTTTTTATCGTATGGTACATTTGGCTGGGAGGGACTTTGATGTCCAGGTTTGGTCGCCTGATATGTAGACTACTGATAGTTATTAGTCTATGATGTTGTGGAGCTGGTGTGAGTCTTAGCCTAACTTAAGCCTGGTTAACAAAACCCTGGTGACCATTGGGACTATTCCCTTAAAGAGAAAAATCGCGAAGGTACCAACCGGGAATCTAACCCGGGACCCTTAGACTCGTAACCAGGTGCACTGACCATTACACCACAAGGCTGGTTATTCAATAGTTAAATTGATATTAATAAGATAGATTATTTACTTATGATCATTTTTAGTATATTTTATACCCACAAGCCACGCTTCGGTGACCGCGTGGTCTGAGGAGTCACTCTCACAATATACTAAAATGCCAATAACAGGAGATTAGGGTTCAGATTCCAGTCGGTTTTACTCAAGGTATTTTACTGAAATGGTTTTCCACTCTCTATCCACGCAAATATGAGTGCATTCCCTATACATTATATTCTACCATCATTAACCCTTAGTATAGTTAATATTGTACATTCCAGGCGAATCAAGATTAAAGAAAGCAATGCTGTACAAGTTAAGTATAAATGAAAGACGAGTATTGGGGGATGAATGATTATAATTACTGAAATCAGCCGTATCTGAATGTCAAAACATGTTTAAAATAGCATGCTTGTTTAAGCATAGCCCCCTCCACCCCATCCCTTAATCAAGTGTTAGTGCGCAACTTTGCGGCGCATATATACATTCTTTCTAATATGCATTATTGTTGGCGTCATGTAACAGTTATGTAGTGTATAATTACTGTGTGAGTTGTTTTACATAAGTAGAGTGCGTTCTATACCTCAGTTTAAGCCTTAATGGATTATGGGTCCAGACACCCAACAACTGCGCAAATATGTATGTAATATCCCGTAGAATCTGTTCGTTGGGTGATCCACAAATCCGTTTTGTAAATTTGCGTTCATATTTGGAAGCGACGTCATTTTTAGGTTCGCGCAATCAGCAAAATACCTTGTGTGTTTGGATTTACGATTCGTGAGATCAAAGTAGAAATAATGATCGAAAAGTTTGGCGTTACACACGTAAATAAATTTGATGGCAATCATTATCTCAATGGAGATTTCAGATGAAATGTGGCCTAAGGGCAAAGGGAGTATTTGATGTTGCAAAAGGCACCATAAAAAATCCGGCAACAGACAAAGAAATGGATCTAAGAAAGTGGAACAAAGATGACACAATTGCTATGTTTACACTCACTACAACAACGTAACTATCATAGATTACATCAGTTGAAAATTGTGACTCGTCTAAAGAAATTAGACACACTCTTTGAGCAAAAATCGGAAATGAACAAAATACTAGTCCACGAGTGATTGTATAAGTATAAAATGAACGCCAAATGACTCTATTGCTCAACATATTGCCAAGATTGAAAATCTTGCGTGACAAGTGAGAGAGACTGGCGAACAATTTTGTAATGTTACTGTAATGACTAAAATTCTTGTTAGTCTACCTCCTAAATTTCAAAACATCAGACAAGCTTAGCTTTCCATTAGATGTGGCTATAACAAATAACTAGTTTTTAAAGACATTATCCCCGTGTTTTTAAGGACAAGGACAGTTTCGCATTGCGGCCGAGAGATACGTGGTTTCTGTAAGGTTGAATTTTTAAATACTTCTTTCTCTTTCTTCAGATTGTTTAACTGGCTTTATAAAACAAGACACACATTCATAAACCGAGGAAAAGACAATATTTACCTGTTTACGTATGTTTTGAAAGGAGTAGATCTGCACTGTGTTCATACGAGTTGCCATATTGCCAAGCTTGAAGGTTGATGCGTAAGCGACAAGAATCATAACTAGGGGGCGGATTTGGCCCTAAATGCCTTTATTATTCTTATGATTTGAAAAGTAGGCTTTCGAGGTAAAAGTTTATTTTCAATGATTGCGAAGATAATTTGATAACTATTATAGTGCATATAAATGCCTATTTCTCTGTTTAGTGCCTATTTTACAAATGGGAGCCTTAAAGTGCCTTTTTCAATCTCTCTCTTCCTCCCACCCTCTTTTTTTCTTTCTAAATACTTGCGGCTATCCAGCACCCCTCTCCCCCCTCCTCCTTCACTCCTTAGGTTACTCCACGTGAATACTCGTGATAGGTTGGAAAAACCCATGTGTCCAGTGGTCTGATAGGTTCAGACTGGTCAGATTCCGGCAACAAAGATTTTCTTCTAGCGCACAACAGTATCAGTTCGTTCATTGGTTGTGTATATTACGCTGTTGTTAGATGTGCATATCTGTTCATTAATATTTCTTTGTATTGGACTCATCGTAAATTATTGAACAAGTAGAAAATGCCTAAAGAGGAATTGTGTAAAAGTGTATTATTCAAACAGTGGATTGGTGGTGATAGGAATTTCACAATGGATGGTATAATAATTTTTGGTCAGCCATGTTCCAAGGAAGTAAGTTATCTTTACAAAAGGGAAAATGAAATTATTAATTTTGAAAGTCAAGGTTTTTATTAAATATATTGTCTACTGTTTAAAAGTAAATAATGATTATTTGCTATTGTTCAAACTAGGTTTCATTTCTTATTGAAGGATTTCAATGACAAAGTGGAAATATTTACCAAAGCGTAACATTACGATCGAAAAAAAAGCAATCTTAGTTTTCCTGTTAGGTGATGCTTTGTTAATTTGTAGAATCCACATATATTACTGGGTGAAAATTTCCATTTTTAATATTTAGGTAAAATGCGAGAAGAAGTATCACCTAGAACAACACAAAAATACTGCAATACATATGAAGAATTCCGGAAAGAAAACAGGATCTCAACAATTTTTTCCTAAAGTTAACGATACCGATAAAATCCAAGAGCAATTTTCTGCTGACTTATACTCTGCGATGGTAGCTGCAAACATTCCTTGGAAGAAGCTGAAGAATCCAGATTTCAATGCTTTTCTCAACAAATATACCAACATGAAGATGCCAGACGAATCAACTCTGAGGAAACACTACTTGCATTCAACCTATTTATCCGAAAGTTTTTACAATAACATTTTTTCTTTCTGACATTAAAAATATTAACTGAATTGTATTGATTTAAACTATTTACAGTAAACATTCTTTTTAATTCGTTTAAGACAGTTGAGAAAATCAGAGAAGATATTGGAGAATCATGCATCTGGGCTACTGTTGATGAAACCACTGACCGCTGTGACAGATATGTTGCAAATGTTGTTGGAAAACTAGACTCTACGGGTCCTGGGAAACCTCACTTGGTTGTTTCAAAGATGCTTGAGGCAACCAAACAGCTCGACAATTGCCATAGTTGTTGGTGATGCTTTGCGTAAGTATATAATGTAATTGCACATGATATACTGTGTTAATTTAATGATTCACAGAGTTAGTCCTGTAAAAGTTATAATTATAAATAAGTTGATTTGTTTATATTAGGTCTCCTGTGGCCAACAGAAAACAACGACGAAAGGTTTTTGGTGTTACTGACAGACAGTGCGGCCTACATGTTGAAAGCGGCTGCGAGATTAAAAGTATTCTACACCAAGTTAATTCACGTGAC
The DNA here is from genome assembly GCA_902151445.1 of Timema monikensis. Classification (NCBI taxonomy): domain Eukaryota; kingdom Metazoa; phylum Arthropoda; class Insecta; order Phasmatodea; family Timematidae; genus Timema; species Timema monikensis. The sequence goes on from CABFVZ010001190.1 coordinate 227,910, forward strand.
TTGTCTGGCGCATGCTGTTCATAGGGTTGCAGAAGATATTAGATCACGTTTTCCAAATGTTAACGCTATTATTTCCACAGTCAGGAAAGTGTTTTTGAAGGCTCCATCACGAATCTTCTCATTTAAGGCCACCCTGCCCAACACACCTTTGCCACCACAACCAGTGTTAACGCGTTGGAGTACATGGCTTCATGATGCGTTGTACTATGCAGATTACCTGGGTGACATTCAAAAGGTATTATACAATACACTATCTTTAGGTGCGTTTCCAAATTAAAATTGCAGTGAGCGATTACCACTAGTTTTATTGATTACACCCGTCCGTCCACATTATTGGAAAAAAAAATTAATTTAATGGTTATACTTGTAGAACACAATATATTGAAAGAATGGTGAGCTTTGATATACCAACTGTTTTGCTTGTAGGTAGTCCAAACATTTTACGAGGAACAAGCTGTCACCATTACAGAAGAAAATGTTGCCAGCTCCTGCTCAAGTTTCAGTGAGGATCTGGCGTATGTAAAAAGCAATTTTGGAAATCTTCCTGGAGCAATCACAGCTTTAGAAGCAAGGGATTTGTCTCTTGTGAAAGCTGTGAAGATAATGCGGGGGATAGAAGAAAACCTAAATCAGGCTTCTGGCTCAGTTGGCACAGCCATCGTCGACAAATTTAACAGAGTATTTCAGTGAAACCCTGGGTGGAAAGTGATGGAAAGTATTGCGGACATCTTAGAAGGACAAACTACATCACTCCCAAAAGTCAAGCTTAGCCCAGCTGAAATAGCTTGTCTGATGTTTTGCCCAATGACTTCATATGAAGTCTAGGGAAGTTTCTCACAGTATAGAAACACTTTGTCAGACAACAGAACAAAATTTACACCTGAAAATCTTGAGAAGTATTTGATAATTAACTCTAATAGTAATTAATATGTATTTATGGAAAGTGTATGCTGGATTTTGAGAGTGAATAATAAAAATGTTGAGCGTTTTGGTGCCTTTTTTTACATACTATGCTATTTATGTGCCTATTTTTTCTTTTTAGTGCCTATTTATTGCCTTTTTTACTTTATAATGCCTAATTTTGTGATTTTTAGTGCCTATTTGCCTGCCTTTTTTTAAAAATTTTAGTGCCTATAAATCTGCCCCCTAATCATAACTATGTGATTGAAGCAATGAAGATAGTTTCCAAAGACGGTCGCGTGAGTATTTTCAACGCGCCATTTAAATGTGAATAGGTACTTTTTGAACATTTTATATTTCACTGTTGAATTCGTGTGTTTTATTTCACGAATGTTTAATTCTTTATTATGTATTCTTGTTTCACGCCGTTCTGATCTATTATCTTTATTTTATTTTAGCTATTGTGTCTATGACAAATTTAATCTTCATCCAAGTCAAGGTTTTGTCTATACTCTATTCGGAAAATTATTTGAAAGTTTAAGAACTCGTGACTTTGAAAGAGGTATTTCCATGTTTTTTCTTGGGAATAATAAAAGTAAAGTGAGTTTCTTTCCACAAGAAATGGAAACTTAAATTGTTTAATCTAACCATCGATGAGTGGTGTATACCACAATAGAAAACCCCAGGTTCGGTCTCTTACCTGAGCAATTTGGATTGTCATATTTCAACTAAGATTCCAAGATATCTCCAATTTAATAACCAAGTATATTTTCGTCGTCAATTTTTGGCAAATTATACATCGACACCAAGATTTTCAACCTTTGTATTTAACTTCATCAGCCTCATCTTACCTCTACAAACTTACCAAATATGGTTTTAAGTCTAAAAACACATTCTTCCTCAACATAAATATGTAATCTTGTTACAACATATAAATATTAAGAGGTTGTCTCACTTATCATCCTGGACCCAGTTGACCCATCTCAGCAACAAACTATAACTCCACAACGCATCGCTGAAATGTCTGTCTAAAGTGAGGTCAGAGGTTCGTCTCCCGACGCTAGAGCCGATCCACACCCACAAAAAATAAAGAAGAGTGACATGTCACTACGCTCTATTAGCCGCTCTCGGCAAAATCGTAGAATTGTTCTTCCACGCACGTCTGGTGACTTGGAGCATGTTATAGTATGTTACAGACACATGGTTGCCCCAACCCTCTCTTCCTCCTGTTGTTCCCGCGTCTCGAGAGCACGTGGCATATTTTTAGGATATATGATAATGATTGTCTGTGTTATAGACACATATTACTTACTGGCTACAAGGTGAGCGACATTTCTATAGGCTGATTTAAACGATAGGTTATTCAAAATTCCCTTTTCACTTAAAATGTTCTATTCTATTCAAAATTCTTGTTCTGGACTAGTAATAATTAAAACTTATTAATTATTGGCACTATATGGACTTAGTACATTTTGGTCTCTTAGAGCGATGATAATATTTAATATCTTTGCGCGGTTATATCAAACCATTTGTTCACCTTTTATTACGATGCCTATGGGGAACCTTTGGATTTTTTGTCTTATTTTGAAATTTTCATATCCACTTAAAGGATTACTTTTTTCTTTACCCTTTGGTTACCGCAACTTGTGACGGTCATATAAACCTGATAGCGTCATTTTCCAGCTCTTCTTATTTTCATATTTTAGAGAATGATAATCATCTTGTTGTTTATTATGGGACTGTTTATCATTTTTGAAAATGTTTAAAGTTTATGAGTTGTCAGTCAAAGAAGGGGCCGTGAGTCAATGAGGCTATGCCCCAGTGTTGGATTTATTTACTAATATTTTTCTTTTTCAAGCCATTAGGTGGGGTAGTTTTCCATATTATAACCTTTGTGAATAAATTCTAATATGTCTTTTATGATTTTAATATTCAGTCGGGAGGAAATTTATTATATGTGACTATATTGTTATTGTCTGTCCTTTGGAGTCTGTCAGTAAGAGTAACTTAACTTTTAAGTGTATTTCCTGGATCGCATTCCTGATTGACCCTTTTTACCTTGATCTTTCATTTTATTATTAATTTGTTACTATGGCATGAGTGATTGAGATTAATTTAAAGGTCAAATTAGTATAGATTATTTAGTGTGTTTTGAGTCGCCATTTATGGGCGAGAGTGTTTTATTATGTCATAAATTACTTTTGACCATTCACCTAACAGCGTATGATGCCTTTTGGACCAATTAAACGATCGTTTGCCTCTAATGTATATATTTCGGACGCCTAACGCTTTATGTTGTCTCGCTCCCATGAGTTGTATGTAATTTTTTATCTGAATAAGATAATTCTCTTGTTATCATCCCCGACTGATATTTAAGTATGGTGATAAAAAGGGGTGGGGTTACAAATATAAATGTCAACTAAATTCAGACTTTTATTTATTTATAATAAACTCATTGATTGTTGGACTAACAATAAGGGAAAATACATCCCATTGATTTTTTTTTTTTTTTATTTTATTCTAAATTGAATCTTTAAAATGTTTCAAGAAGATTATTGCAGGGATAATATTATTTCAGTGACCAAACTGTTATAAGTGTCAGGCTGCTATAAAAATTTACTTTTTATTCTGGAACTTGTAAAATTTAGTATTATATTATAGAAGTACTCTTAGGGAGGATATATTTGATTTTAAATGAAAGTAAAATAATACACACATTTACAATAGCATACAATATTTTTTGTGTCACTTAACAATTTTGTTATGCGACCTAACAAATCAGTGTTAACTTCTATTTTATATTATTTTCCTTCTTTGTTCCCATTGTTTAAATATATTTTACATAGATTTAAAGTGGTATATTTATCTAGGATGGTGGTGAAATCATCTGGACATGAATTCCCAGTCCATCAAGGAGGTTTCCGGAGGTAAGACCAAGAAGGTAATACAAGATAAGTAAGTGTTGAGAGAAAAAACTTCCCAAAATCTGAAATACCAACTAAAATACAAAGCACGTGGTTTGAATATTCTACGGTTTAGTGAGATTTGTTTTCAAGAGGACGCTGATTTTTAATATTAGGTATTAAATATTATAATGTAATGTATGTTCAGTTATGTGTATCTGTATGGTAGTGGGATTCCCATGGTAGCAAATAGTACTATTATTCAAAGTAGATCACTTAGAAATGTGTACTATATATATATATTTTAATGTATGCCAATTTGTAAATAATAAATTTAAATAATTAAACACACTTTTATATTTCATAAGACGTGTTGTTTGTAACTATTTAATTTTAATAACATTATTTTTAAAATACATCCCATAATAGTGATAGTAAATATTTAAATTTTAATATTAACATTATATAGATTAAATATATTATATTATCATTAATATTTTTAAATATATGTAGTCCTAATAAGGTAAACTTTTGCATACGTTGCATCTTATAGTAGTGTTTTTTATTTTATTTAAAAAAACACAATCAATCTCAATAATCATTATTTAAAAATATAAAACACAAACGAATACCAATTTCACGATTTTAAAGTGAATAATTCATAATATAGTCTCACTATACAATTTTTGCTACGAGCTTAATCTTGTGTCTGATATTCCAGCTAATCCGGCATTGATATGGATTCTTAAGAGTGAATTTTTGC
>CABFVZ010001191.1:0-47147 GCA_902151445.1 Timema monikensis
ACTTTGTCCACACCCACTGTCCTTCACACTGGCGTGTATATCCCAGTGTAGCCAATCCCTTGACAACACATTTCCTCACATTCATAACTCTCCTCCCTCCTTAGTCTGAACAACCCCCCACCACCACACACCTCACATTCATAACACAGAGATTAGCAGTTGAACCAAAGTTCACTCCAGCAAGTGATGATAGTGAAAACTATCACGTTCTCATGACAGACATCTGATACGAACATACCACCCACCTTAATTAGGCTAATTAAACAAAACAAGAAATAAACACAATGTAGTCTTCCGTAAGCATTTGAATTGTCTGAAACTAGAAGCACACATAACTTTCTCACTGGTCGAGTCAACTCTCCCTTGCTTGTTCTGAGAGTTACCATTCGAACAAGCCCATCAGGACCTGGATGAACCCTATCCACGATGGCTGACTTCCACAAGAGAGGAGGTAGACGATCATCCTTGATCAGTACCAGTGTACCCGGTTGGAGATTGGGAGCCTCTATTACCCACTTGGTGCGTTGCTAAAGCTGGGCGAGATACTCTGTTGACCACCGCTTCCAGAGATGTTGGTACATTTGCTGGATAATCTGCCATCTGGATAACCCAGTGACCTTAAGGCTAGTTAGATCTGTATCAGGTATGGTTGTGAGACTTTCTCCAATCAGGAAATGTTCAGGAGTTAAAACATATGGATCATTTGAATCATTGGATATTGAAAGGATAGGTTGCGAATTTAGACATACTTCGATTTTATACAAGAGCGTACACATTTCTTCAAAATTCAAGAATGAGGTGCCTACCACACGCCTTAATTGATATTTCATGGATTTGATGCCTGCCTTCCATAATCCACCAAAATGTAGTGAGCTGGGTGTATGAAATGCCAATTGATTCCAATTGTACTTGCACAGTGATGGATGACATCAACATGCTGCTGTGATTGAAACATAGTATACAGTTATTTCAGTTAATTTTTCGCTCCTGTAAAATTGGTACCATTGTCGCTGTATGGATTTGCGCATATTCCTCTTCTTGCAATACATCTACGTAGTGCAGCCAAGAAAGCCTCATCTAATAGGTCACTCACAAGCTCTAAGTGTATAGCCTTTGTTGCAAGACAAATGAATAATGCGATGCAGCACTTTACTATGACCCTACTTCGAAGTGGTCCCTGACGAATATGAAAGGGTTCTCCGTAATCGACCCCACTGTTAAGAAATGGACGGGATGGTTCTGTATGCTGAGGAGGCAACTGTCCAATCAGTTGTTCTGATGCTTGCGCCTTTAACTTGAAACACACGAGACATTTATAAATCACTTGGTGAACAGAATACCTTCCCTTAGGAATCCAAAATCGTTGTCTGAGTGACGATAACGTCAACTGTGTTCCTGCATGAAGCAAGTGGAGATGTTCATTATGAATGATCAGCTGTGTTAGATTATGCCTATCTGGTAGAATCCATGGATGTTTTTGATTATAAGATGCATATGATTCTTGCGGTCTTCCGCCCCCCCCAATACATTGTGACGGGTTAACAAAGGGATGAAGATCCTTGAGTTTACTTTTAGAGTTTATCTGATGTGAGGTTTGTAGATCATGCAATTCTTGAGTAAATTCTTAATGTTGAGCAAGTCTGATGGTGATATATAGGGCTTGTAAGAGCCCTTTGCTTGACAATGGTCCTGTCCTTCTCGCTCCCTTCAGACATTTTGTATTGGAGATGAATCTCAAACAGTAGGCAATTACATATGGCAAGTGCGAAAGAGACGAATATTTATCAATAATTGAGTCAACCATTGGTCTTATAATGGTAGACTAACGACGTTCTGCTTTTGCTCTGACAGTTCACCAATTGGTTCAAGTGAAATCTCTTTTAGGGGCCATGAGTTTGGTGATGTGGATAACCATGTTGGGCCATGCCATCAAATATCCATTTGCTTCAAAAAAATTGCATTCACTCTCCTGGAAAGGAGACCAGCTGGGTTTTCCTTTTCAATAAGATGATTCCAATCTGGAATATTAAAAGATTCTTTAACTTCCGCCACTCTATTGGCAACGAAGGTTTTCCATCTATTTGTTGGTGAAATGATCCATGCTAGCACTACTCTTGAATCGGTCCACATGAAAGTGCTGTGGATGTTAAGGTCCAGAATGGATTTTGTTTTCTCCATTAGGTGTACTAATAGCACTGCTACACACAACTCTATACGAGGGATAGATAGCGCCTTCAAAGGTGCTACCTTAAATCGTGAACAGATGAGAAAGACTGAGATTTTTTCCGTAAGATACAAACACCGCAAATATACACAAGCCTCATATGCCAATTGGGATGCAACTGCATCAAGTGTTATTATTGGGCCGTTTCTAATCACTGATTTTTCTATGGCAATTGCATTCAAATCTGAAAGTTGATAGTAAACAAGCTGCCATTCATGAATCAGTGATGGTGGAAGAACATCATCCCATTGAAGTTTGATTTGCCAAAGTTTCTGTAAAAAGATTTTACATGTTATCACGATTGGACCGACTAAACCTAGAGGGTCAAATATGCTGGCAGTGATTCCTAACACCTTTCATTTAGTAATTGGTAGTTGGTGGTGGATTTGGAAAGCGAATAGGAATTGATTTGTAGTTAGTTGCCATGATAAAACCAAAGCACGAATTATACCATCACTATCCATTTTAATTGGTAGGTTTGAACCATTTTCACGCAGTTCTGTTGAAACGGCGCTACAACTTCTGAGAGGTTTGACACCCACTTGCGTAAATGAAAACCTCTCTTCTTCGTCAACTTAATTCTGTTTGTACTCCTAGTGCCTCTTCAAGTGTCTGTGCACCACTCATTAGCTCATTAACATACATGTCTTCTTGAAGGACTTTCGCAGCAACCGGGTGTTCAACTATTTCATCGAGAGATAATTGTTTAAGACATCTTGTGGCCAAGAATGGAGCTGATGCTGTTCCATAAGTTACTGTAGTAAGACGATGACTTCGAAGTTAATCTTCTGATGATTCTCTCCAGAGTATTCTTTGTAGAGTTGTGTCTCTTGGGTCAACCTGGATTTGACGATACCCATTTGTATTTACAGCTGACGTTGAGAAAATGTGAGTACGAAATCTTGCAATGATAGAAAAAATATCCTGTTGTACCCTTCCATTAAAATGTCATTTAATGAATTTCCATTGCTAGACTTGCATGATGCATCAAATACTACACGCGTATTTGTTGTTGAGCTGGTCTCCTTAATCACTGCATGGTGTGGCATATAAGAAGTTGGTTCAGTATCCTTGTACAGTGATGTCTCAGATACTACTGTCATGTATCCTAGCTCCTGGTACTCCTTCATACAAGTTATGTACTCTTGTTACAATGTGTGTTTATTACCTAGCCTTCGTTCTAGATTGTCAAACAGTTTTTGGCACATTCTAATGACGTGTCAATCTTGACGAGGGGGTAATCGCACAATGAAAAGTCCTGTGTGGCCTCTTCTTGTGTTATCTTGGAAATGTTTTTCACATTCCTTCTCTTCTGTTGATAGCACTGACTCATTAAGCTTCTCAATTTTCCAGAATTTTTGTAGCCGAGTTTCCAAACCGCTATAATCTCACACAAACATAGACACGCTACTTGTTGGTGGCTCGTTCCGACTGTGACCTTGGATATTGCCGGAGAGTATCCATCCTAAGACTGTTTCTTGGATGGTTGGGAGGCCTGGTTCCGTGATTCTTCCCTCACATAACAAGTAAAAAAACAGTCCTGCCCCAATCAGGAGATAAATTGGTCCTGGAACATTGAAGCCTTGGTCTGCCAACTCTACATGGGCTGGAATGTTCCATAGGTTGATGATATGAGAGTTTGGGAGACAACCAGTGTTTTTTGGAAGAATTGAACATGTGATTTTAGTGTTGAAATCGTTAATTTGGGAACTTAACATAATGTCAACGCTGTGTGAAGCTTCTGAAACTGCATTGCTAATACCACTAATGGGAATATAATTACGAAACCGCTTTAGTCTCAACAGCTGAACACATGACTCTGAGACAAAGTGTGATTGAGAAACTGAGTCTAGCAAAGCTATGCAAGGCTGCCATTGACCATTAATGTTGCGTACCCGGACAATGGCAGTAGATGAGTAGTACTTGACCATATGTGCATTCCTTATAAGCACAGTAACTTTTGACTACCTCCCCATTGTTACTACTAGGTCTTTCTGTGGTCTAAACTTGTGTTACCTGACATTTTGTTCGGAATAAAATCATCGTGATTGTTTTACTAATCTATTGGGTTATTGTGGAGGAGTGTGTGGTGGTTTTGATTGTATTGCTTGCACGAGCCACTGTCACATTGATAATACATATGACCTGGCCGTAGTCAGTTATAGTAAAGACTGTGTTTGCGAGCCAACATTTGCCGTTTGTTTACATTATCACTCTTAAATAATTTGCATTGATACAAAGCATGAACCAGGTCACAACGTACACATGCCATTGCAGTTGTTAAGCATGCCTTTGATGAATTATTTGACCTTAACTTAGTCGAAATATGTTTATGTGTAGGAGTAATTCTACTGCCATTTGGCTTCATCGCTTTCTAACGCTTGACACCGTTTGTCTAAATATGTGAACAATTCATCAGATGTGGGAAGTTGCTTTATGGGTAAGTGTAGATCCTATTCTCTTCTAGACATAGTGTCCAGCCTGTCAGTAACTAACTGCACAATCATGGCTTCCGTGAATTTCCTATATACTATTTCTTGGGCCTCCAAGGCATTTAGATGACCCCTAAACGTATCAACAAGGCTTCTAAACTCCCTTGCTGTTTCTTTGCTAACTGTACTTGCACTTAATAGACACTTTATATGTTTGCTCAATACCATTCTTTTGTTAGAGTAGCGAGAGATTAATGATGCTTACGTAGCACAGTAATTTTCTGCAGAAATCGGGAAATTTTGAACTAATTGTGATGCTTCTTTCTCCCTTAAGAGATGAATTCAAATAATGAAACTTCTGTATCTCTGCAAGTTCACTGTTGCTATGTATCAAGGCAAGAAATGTATCATGAAACTTCACCCAAGCTGTGTAGTCACCATAAAAACTAGGTAGATTGATAGGCGGTAACTTTATAGCTGGCTTCGCCTTAGAAGTTTCCGAAGATATAGTAATTGCGGGTTGCACTGCCCGTGCATCTTAATGCGGCTGTAACCATGTTTTAATTAGTGCTATTACATCCCAGTATGCAGTTTCGAAGCTTTCACGATATTCTGAGCATCAATTTCATCGTCATTCAATTCTAATTCTGACTGAACGCATTTAAATCCATTGAAAATTTCTTCTGCTGCCTGACATCTGCTACTTAGCTGCTCTAAGTTATGTGAATTACTAAACTGATTCACATATGTTTGTATGCGTGTAAGTCTACCTTTCAAAACACCTCGTTTCTTTACCAGTAATTTTACTTCAGTTGATTCCATGATTAAAGGACAGGGACAATGCAAGGTGAGAAAATATATGAATATAAAAAATTAGCAATATCTGTGAAGGCCGTGATCACTGTGGTTGTAGCTCTTTGACATCTAAGTCATCACACTGATTAAAGGACGAATGTTTTGCGTAGATAGTTTCACACAATTATACCCATCCACGTAACAAAGTGCATAATCTAGCATACACTTGCGTTACTACTCGTCTCTTCCAAAGGTGTATGACTCGAATAAATATATTTCATGTTCTATCCGGCCTGGAGGACCAAAATGTTTTGTTTGTTTCGGAGGACCAATAATTATTAAACACATAATTCCATCTTGCTGGTTTATTTCACTATATTTTCTAAGTCCCACACAAAAAAAATGTCTACTATAATAATAACATTAATCTCCTTGGTAACAGAACTAAATAAACAAAAGAATCAGTCTAGCCAGCTTAACATAATAAAAACACTCAGATATTGTCTTTTGTATAGACTACGACATCCAGAGTGTAGCAGTTGAACCAAAGCTCACTTCAGCAAGTGATGATAGTGAGAACTATCACGTTCTCATGACAGACAGCTGACCCAAACAGAAACATTAAATTTTTATTTTTTTGAATTTTCTAGAGAACATTATCTTAAGACCTATCAGTATGCCAAATTTTGGATTTCTAGCATGTTTAAAAGTGTACAAATATTTTATGCGGACATATACCAAAACTATATTGAGTGAGGATGTTAAACATCTGGCTGCTCTCTTAATAAATTTAATTCTTGTATAATATCAAGATAGCTATTACAATACCAACATATTGATTGCAAAAACTCACGTCATCCATAGTAAACACAATATATGCCTAAGAGTGATCTTAAACTATTTAAATATAAATTATATACATTGTTACAAAAAGATACAGGAAAAATACGAGTCAAAGTTTAACAAAGTGCATAATTGAAATAATTCGATGTTAAAGAGACAGATTGATTCCTGCAATTCCCTGACAAATTTCAATCTTCTACTGCAGCAAAAAGTTATTTTCCTAATAATTTGTGAAATTTGTAGCGTTTTTTTACTTTTTTTTTATTAGATCCAATTTTCAAAATTTTATTTATTTTATGATCATCTGGGGGATGTATAGATTTGCTCTTCCCAATTCCACTGACCCTAGTTTTTAATCTATAAATGAGCAGGCCCTTATGGCTATTTAAGGTTAGCTCTCTACTTTTCAATTTTCTATCATACAAGTGTTTTATTATATTGCTGGTAGCTTAGGAGATTTTTTTTGGGGGCCCTTTACCCTAATTTTCCGGTTCTTTATTTTTAAATTGTTTTCAGTTTGTCTGGAATGGATCTAGTACCTGCTTGACAAATTCAAATCTTCCTACATAGTGAGTAGTGGTTTTTTTCATAAGTTTTGAAAATTTCAAAATCCCCCATTCTACCAACGTCCACCTGGAAATTTCAAATATTTAAGAATTATTGGGATATTTATAGTAATCCAACTACATTCCTCACATATTTTAATTTTCCATGTCTCCTAAAATTATACAGTGATTTGGGCAGGATTGAACAACAGACAACATTTCATTTAATATAGTATTATTATTTAAGCTTTATAAGTCTCCTGGTTTTTTTGAGTTATAGAGCCTACACACATACCTGAAAACACAAAGAAACACATACATACCAACAAAATAAAATACACATCTTATATTATTTATATAATTAATTTTTGGTGCTGTAGGGTGAGAGCTGCTACAATCTATAATACGTCTTCTTCCTTAACACCCCTTGAGTATTCACCATGAGCTACTCTTATTCTATCTGACCAAACCACACAACATGAAACCCTGTGGCCAGCTAGTCGCAACTCCTCCAAGCACTTTGCCTTGCCATGTCACTGTTGATACTCAAGTGAAGTTTGAACTGCAAGCTGAATGTTTCCGAACATCTAAAAGCCTTCCCGAAAGGTCTGTGGGGATCTATGTTGTATAGTGAGCAAGGATGCCCGCAACAAAAGGTGGACTCGCGTGCTAGTGTTTTGTACAACGGAAGAATTGCCTAACATCTCTTTTGCGCTGTGATGGGATCACAGATCTGGGAGACTTTTGTGTATATAGTGGTAATTGGTCTATAAGCATCACTCTTGATGGCACTTAGGAACATGTTAAATGACAGAATCTTTGACTTTTCTCAAAATGTAATCAAACTTCATTTTTCAGTATACACCTGTTTTTTTTTCTAAATTAATTTTTCTGTGGTTCTTCCAGCCAGAAACCTTGAAATCTAAACCTTATTGGAAAATTTAATTATTGAGCTCTAGAATACTTAATGCAACTTTAAATCCAAAACTTCGACTTGGATTATTTTAATCAAAACGTAAACTTTTATTTTAATTATAAATTATTTATTGTCTTTCAGATCTTTCCAGTATTTTAATGTATTTTTATTTGTCTTTATTATTCCTAATTGAAAGTTATAGTAACTTAATTATGCCGTCTCAACATTGTAAAATTTTATTGTTTGAGGAAGGTGATATTATCTGTGGAGATATTTCTTACCCCCTTTTGATTGAAGCTTTTTTTTATTTTGAACTTGTAAAGTTTTTTTATAGCACCGTGACTTACTCGTTTGGGTCATACATTTATGTGCTAATTACACTAATGGGTTAAAAATGAGAAAGGGTACCCAATTTACATGGATACAAAGTGGGAAACCATTTAGGGAAAACCACCCTCAGTACACCTGAGCGAGATCAAATTATCTGTCAGTCTATTGCGAGAGTGACGCCTTAGACCACGCGTCCACTGAAGTGGGTGCTTGTAAAATTGTTCCACCAATATTTATACCAGTTGTGATCTTTGTTACAAAAATAATTTAACACTATAATTTAATTGCAGGTTTGCTCCCCATGTATTATATCTTTATTCATTTTTATTGTTTTATGGTCTTCTGAGGTGGTTCCTTCCGACACACTCTGTCATATATGTCTTTTTGGCAAATTTAAATTAACTATCTAAATAATTTTTCCTTAATTTCCTCTTTGTCTAATAATGATAGTCCTATTTTCCTCCCTTGTATACTGCTACCTACTCACGGTTATTGAGCAGGTAACAGTTCCTATGTCAGGCTTCCCATATTTAATGAGTTGGAGCTCTAGACAGGCTAAAAAGTAGTCTTCTATAGCAATAATTTTTTGTTCAAGATGGCTGTTATGTTTAATTTATTTATATCTAGGAAACTTTAAAAGTTGGTCCAATGAAAACAAAATAATCTTAATTTGAGGAAAAGGCCAAAAAGAGGTGTTTTGTAGTCGCTATCTTGAAACAAAATGGCAGACGTAACTTGTAATTGGCCTATAATGCCCTGTGTAAAATAAGTCGATTCCGATTGCCAGGTTTGCAATTTTAAGCATACTCTTAAGATGTGTCATACTTGATTTCCTCTAGCAAAATGGACTGTTTACAATGAACTATTTTAGGACATAATTTCAATCAATAGGAATTATGAAAACATATGCATGAACAAAATAAAACAATATACTATACTGTTTCAGTTTATATTAGTATAGGTGGCACCGTTTTCAATTATGATTCATCATCTAACTCAATAGATGATTTTTGTGTAACACAATTCAAGATTACTTTTTGTCAAACATGCACTAAATATGAAATACATTTAAATCCAATAACTGTTCACGCGCATATTAAAGTTATTATAAAAATATGTAACTCTTAACCGAGCCCACACCACACTAAGAAGAATTGAGTCAAAGAGCATAAAAATTACAAACACTATAGACTATGACTACATAATCAAAGTCATACTTAAGTTTTCAAATAAAAAATTAATAATTAAAAGATTAAATATAATATTTAATAATTTAAAATTTAAAAAATGCAATATTTCTTACTAAACATTTCCATGAACTTTTGTCTTTAACCAAAGAACAAGTTTTATTTGTTCATAGTAGTCCAACCATATTTTGCATCTGATTGGCTGATTATAAGCCAATACAACTACATAAACACAAAAGACGGACAGTAATCATCTCCTTCCAACAAGCGACTGTGCTTGCGTGTGCTGTTGTAGAAAGGGCATCCGTCTCAATTTTTTTAAATTGCAGCCTCTTACTAACTTTTTATGTTTTACACATAGAAATATTTGATTTTTAAAAATACACCCGAGGTGCACAAACTTCGGGGTTTCACTAAGTAGAGCTGAGCAGTGACACTTTTTTTTTTATAGTTCTTGGGTTTGGAAATACTCACTGAACGTTACTATGACTGCTCCACAGAAAATATTATATACCAGCTACAATGAAACTATTGCATTGCTGAATACATTGGCCTTATCACATGAACCCTGACAAACTATCTACAAATACAATTCAGATTTGGACTCATTCTATATAACTAGTCATACAAGCCCTCCCCAATATTTGCAATGCTTACCAGCTTTGTAGCTGGGAACTTACCAATATATCACAAAATCCAGATACCCCCCTGGTCTCAACCTTAGATAACCTTCTCTCCTTTTCTTCAAAGCAGGCCTACTCACACCAGTAAGTAATTTTTGTATAAACAATATTAGCAAATAAATAAATAATTAAATATAATATAAACACAACATTATATCCATCTACCAGGAGTAAAGAAACAAGTTTGAACAGGCAACAACAGTATCTAAGTGAACAGGACCTACCTATAAGCCATGCTGCACTAGTCCAGTCTGTGTTTTACTCTCTTCTGCTGAAGAAGGGGACTGATGTACCCCGAAAATTAAATGTATTTGGTTGTGTTTTAATTGTTAACTTTAAGGCCTACAGTTTTATGATAAGTGTGTAGGCCTTGCCCTTCTATCCTCCTTTCAATGTTTTATCCAAAATTTACTCTGTATCCTTCTTAAGAGTCTACATTCTTTCTACACTCGATTTCACAGGGTAAATACATTGAATAACCTTAAAATTGTCACAAAATTCTTCAACAACTTTTTCACTGTCAGCACACATTATTGACTTTCGTCTAAGTCATCTTCAATCACTTTTGTTTTCTTGTTGGAACCACCTTTCACAGTCTCAACGGTGGCTTCATCCGTTGGGATTTAATTCAATATAACGTTATAGTTTATCCCACTTCGGTGGCTAAATGATCTAAGGCATCACTCTCGCAATAGACTGGACTGCTGAAGACTTGGAGATCGGGGTTAGAATCCTTGTCATTTGTGTACTGAGGGTGGTTTTTCCTTAATGGTTTTCCACTTTATCTTCATGAAAAGATGGGTACATTTTTTATATATACAACCTTTCTCACCCCTAACACATGATCGTAATTAGTACATAAGTGTACAGTCCAAATGGGTAGTAGAGCGGTGCTAAAGACATGCAAAAGCAATTCATAATCCATATTGATAAGGTCTTTAATCCCAACAGAATATTTATTGATGAATTGTAGCAGTTTTTTGAGTGACAGTTTATCGGCTGCATCAAAAGTCACAGATCCAGAAGCAGTTCTGAATAGTGGCCATTGCCACGTTCCTCCATGCCTTGTCAGCAAAAGGCATAGAGTAAATAAATCTGTCTTTACTTGCTGTAACCACAACAAGCCCTTAGGGTGAGGAGCAGTGGCCGTCTGTACTAAGACTTTCGCCCCCTTCCCATTTCTCAATTTCAGTCGTTTTGAATGCTACCAAGATAAGAACTCTGGTAGAGAATAAGTTTCTTCTAGTCCAATGTTCAAACACCAATAAAGGTTTGTTTTCAAAGTGTTAGAATGTCCAGAATGACATTTTTTCTTGGACATTTTATTTTTACGGGTTTACTAAAACCATAGTTGAGCTTCATAATAAACAAAATTTATAACATGTAAATATATGTATGTAGATCAGAACAAATTATACTATGTTTAATAAATCCAAATATCATTTAAGTCATTGAAGAACACAACTCACAATTTTATTTATATTTATTTGAGTGTCCTGCAACTCCAAAATGGTGATAGTTTAAAATATATCATCACACTAACTTTATATACTAATAAGTGGGGTTACTGGAATACACAATCCAAAAGAAATATAAACATGTGCTTTAACAACTCCTGAAGGATTTAATATATAATAATACAATTGCAACATAAATTAACAAAAAAATCTTAAATATATTTTACCAACATTTCAATCTTTATATTTTATTCAGTGATATTTCTGAATTACACAAATAATTCAACCATCTTATGTTTAAATTGGCTTATAAACATTATTAAGTACTGAAGTTACAAATATAACATTTGCTTACTATCTTGGTAGGCTTTGAATACGGCTACATTTCATTTTAAAGGTGGCCATACAGTACACTACTAGCACCATTTGACAAATAACTTTTAATTTTTGGCAGTCAAGAACCTTAGTTTAGCTAGTAGAGGGCCTGTTTACTGATTTAAAAATCAAATTTGACTTCTGGTAGAACCAAAAATCGATCATTGTTAATTTGGGTTGGTTCCTACTGATTAGGATCCAGTGTTTCAATATCCAGTTTTGTTGAGGTTAAATGATGACTCCAGCTTAAGAAGTTTATTACCGGTTTCAATATTTGAGCTTTAACTTCATGTTCCATTAACTTGAAGAAATTATATAAGTTAATGAGTAAACCTCATTAAATACCTACATTCCGGCCACAAAATAATCTAAAAAAATATTTGATGAGCTAGATTTGTTTAAACGTTTCAGAATGATGAAAACTACTGACATAGAATTGTTAGGGATTATTCAAGATAGATTAAAATAGAAAAAAAAGACGAGAGCCTCACTATTGGCAATTCATAAAACGAACGAATGAAAAAGGTCTACACGTTGGGTGGTCATTAGAAACCTACCCTACTAAACATTAATGCAAGATACTTTGATGATTGAATAGTTTGTATATAAGAATAAGTATAATTTGTCGGCCATTCATACCAATTGAAATTAAACAATAATTTATTTTTATAAATATTGCATAATTATTTGCAAAAACAACTCTTAATTTTTAATTCCTTTTTCGAACACTTAATAGAGGCATAAGCATAGTTGTATTAAATAGGCCTAGTAATGTAACTAAAAGTTTCATTTGAAACTTGAACCCAGTTCCTTGGAAAATAAAATATTCACACATTGCTGTAGTAGCTTAATGCTTATTTAAAAATGATGAGGTGATGGTTTCGACAGATCAACCACTAACAAATGTATTTAAAATCAAATAAAGTAATTATTGAAACAAATCAAAGACTCACAAATGCATTAAAAATAAATAAGGTAATTATTAGATTATTGTTTTTCCGCATTCAAATGTATATATTGCCAGCAAAAAAAGTTTTCACCTGGGAAAATATTGTTGAAATATTCTACCTACCTCTGTATTCAACACACTAACTTCAACTTACCTTCACATAAAATGCTATTTAAACAGTAAACTATGTTAACCTGAAGTTTAACTCAAGGATAAATTAAACCTCAACTAATTTAATCAGTACTCTAACCTGATATTGAAACATCGACCCCAAGTGATAGAATATCAATCAGTAGTCTGGTTGTGAGTGAAATAAAATTAATTAGGCTAAGTTTCAAATGCCAGCAAATTTGTATTACAACAAACAAACAAACAACAAACAAACGTTGTATCCTCTGAACAAAGTATAACCTGAACTAAGAATCATGTGTTCCTTACAATAGTTCATGGTGCTACACAAGCAATTAGAGTAGGTTAGTTCTATGGAAATTTAGGAAAATGTTAAACATAAAAGAATTCTGGAAAATTTGATTAAAGAAATGTTTAGCCTTAATTCATTATCTAATTATAAAAGCAGCTTCACACAATTTAATTAACTATTACATTGTTGTTTAATGGTGATATTTAAAAAAAACAGTAATAATTACAACCATGTCTTACACATAATTCTGGGCCATTTAACCCTTAATATTAGTTTTACTGATAACTAATGCACAAATATAAAAGAATACAATTTTTTAAATTATTGTTTTGACAGGCGCCTAAATAATACACAGGGTTATTAGAAATGGAACCACACTCTAGTAAGATTTGAATATCATATTTGTTTTCACACCACACATATTACTTTATGGACTCTAATGGGGAACAAAACCAGTCTTTCAAAGAGTAGTCAATAATTATTTGAAGCATATTTCAACACACCTCATCAGTCCAGTAATGATGGGATCACGATCAACTTAACTTTAACTTAACATAACGTTCACTTAAAGTTAACTTAACTTAAGAAAACAGATGTGTGATCACGATTCACGTAACTTAACATAACAACTCGAGCCAAACATCTTCATTCTCGAGTATGAACTGTGATTTGTACTAGTTGTACAGTGATGAGCTGTGAATGATTAAAGTTTTCAATCGATATAATAATTATCTATTACTAAACTTTTTTGATAAATTTAGCTTTCCTATTTTAATTTAATTATTTCGTTTCAATGTCTGATCACTAGAACTTATGCTAAAGAGTGAGCCTTGGTCATAATACCAACAAATGAATTACTAAATAGCCCTGTTGACGTCACTTGCATTATGATTGGCTGGCTAGTTTATGTGATACCCTTCACGCAACATTCACTTAAAGTAAAAGACCTCCCAGGACATATCTTACGTTAAGTTAACTGCATTGTGATCGCTTCCATTTAAACACACAAGGAGATCCTTTACGTTAAGTTAATTTTAAGCTAACATTAAGTTGATCATGATCCCGGCATAAACACCTACACCCCAAGTCTTACCTAAGCAACACAACAAAACAATTAAAAATATCATTGATTTAAGTGATGAGTTTGGTGTATATTTAAATAATACTGAAATATTTTGGTAGATAACAGCTTTTACCTATTGTTAAAAAAATATGTGAAGGTAAATTAATTATTTTGATAAAATTATACCAATACATTTTATCTGACAAATATATTATATTTTAAAAACTAAAATTGAAACAAAGAATGTTATACATGTTCAAATAATCACTTACCTTAATGTTATAATTGATAAAATAAACCTATTAATGGATGAATTTAAGACTACAATGCCATATTATATGGAAAAAGATAGTGCACATATTTGTGACGGGTAAGCTAGTAAAACAATCTCATCACTTAAGCAGTAAATCAATTTTTTTAACAAAATGAAATTATGTTATATGAATACTATAAAAATCCCAAGGCTTAAATTTGGTACACAAAGAAAAATATCTCCTTAAAATACCTTAACAATACTACCACTAAACTCTTTACATAAGCATACTTTCAGTATAAATGATGAAAACTCGTTGAAATAAATAGGTAAAATGTTCACAGCCATCTCAACATGAAGTATTTTTGTTGAACAATGGGGTTAAAATATATAATGTAACTAGAGAAATTAATTAAAATGGTCAGTATAATTTGAAAAATTCCTAATTAAATTGGTATTGAATAATAATTTACATAACATTCCTACATTGATGTATATACTATCGCAAATACCAAAAATATAGATTTGTCCAAACTACCTCTCCTCCCCTTTTCCCAATTATTAACGTACAGTGAAGTTTCGTAAAGGTCAGTTTAAGATCTTAGACAGATAATGTTAATATCACCAAGGGACTACTAGAAATGACAAATTGCATCCCTTCTCATACAATTAGTGGTTTGGTTGAAATGAATTTAACAATTCATGTTGATTAAATATATAAATCATTATGAATAAAAATGCTGCGTTTATTTTTCAGATAATTTTAAAATACCTTTTATATTAAATAAAAATCTTCCAAATATTATTATATATTATTCTAGGCTTGATGACCAATTGTCTGTGTTTACGTAGTCTAGTTTTAATAGAAAGAAACCTAATCTGGCAGATAGAAAAGTTACTACTAAATCTTTACATGTCAAGTCCTGTGATCTGCAGCTGTCACTTTTGATATATTATATTATCAATACCCATAAAATAACACTAATAATATAATAAAATGTTACCGATGTTGATCACAAATTAAAAACATGAGTCTGAACAGAGGATTAAAACTTAAAATATTTGAGTTATTGTGCTAGAGCTCAAGTGGTGAGCTATTCAGGATTCTTTACAAGCTCTAGGCAACTTTACATATTCCAACGCAACAGCTCTGTGGTTTTATGAGCAAATTGGTTGCAAAAAATGATATCACTATACAACACTACACTACAAAATATGCAAGTATGCTACCATCCCACAATTTATAAATCCTCAAAGGAAATCCTGAGGAAGGGTAGGGCAAGTCATTAATTCCAAGTGGGAGCTCGGTTGTATATAAATGCTGATTGAATAAAGGAGAATTGTTATTTTAAATACAAGCTTATGAAAGATAGTCTCACTTTTTATTTAGGATACTGCAGATATAATTATCATTTTAGGGAGTGCTTCCATGAATACTACACAATCTTGAATATAAATTTAGAAACTCATACAAAGAAATTACACTGACTTAAGGTAACATTATATTCAAAAAATTCTTAAGTATACCAAGATTTAAAGAAGATAAGTTCATAATTTGGTTTAGTTCAGCAGAAAGACTTTTAAAAGCACGAATAAAATTCTTTGACATGCTGGCAGGGCTAGTCACTCAATTATCGTTTCAGGCTGAATAATTGAACTACAAACAATTTGCTTCCTCTTACTAATCCATTCAATATCTTAAATTTGAATTTTACGGTTAAGGCCAGAAAAAAAGGTAATCCACACTTATTCAAGCAGGCTTTCTCAATCCATGGCTTTACTAAATTTCAATTTTCTATCAAACTTAAGTTTAAAACTTTTAAATTTAAACCTTTTGGTTATTATTTTCATTTTGGATAATCTAAAATAATTTGGTAAATATGTATAATGCAACAAACCGCGATCCAATTGTTTACCGAAAATGTATACAGACACAGTAACTATCTTGATGAAAAGGGCATTCACATAAAGACTATTAGATCCAATAAAAATTATTTTTCTCAAAATTAAATCTGCTTTAATAGTTTATAAACAAGAGGAAATAAAACCAAAATGTGGAAAGATAAAATATCCACAAAATAGTAGATAAGTGGTCGTTTACATAAGACCTTGTGGATAGCTAATCAAATGAAGACCATTTGAGTAATTGTGATAATTTAATTTTTATTAGATTATATTTCAATAGTATGATTTGAACTTTTATGATTACTTAAAATATTAATTAATAAAATAATATAAATACAAACATTCTGAAAATTACTACAGAGTTAATCTAGGCTTAGAATTTACACCATTTTGTTTATCTCGATATTAGGTTAAGCTCAGAGAAAAATTAAAATTATCAATAGCACAAACATTAATTAAGACACTCCCCTCTCTTATTTAAAGAAATTTTACAGAAATCATAATGAGTCGTTTTTGAGAAAATCATATTTATTGAGGGTTTTATTAATATGGACACACTTATAAATAAAAAATATGGCATCTTTAAAACATGAGAATGTTGTATTTGAGTTAACAGTAATTTTATAAAACAAACTATACATTGTGTGGCTTAGTATTCAATCTAATTTCGTTGATTTAAGGAAAGTTAATTGTTAATGTTTGCACAAAGCATGTTATTTGGGCTGGTGCTTGTGAATGTAAATTATTTTTTTTTTAGCTAAAACACATTTCTGGCAGAAGAACATGGAAAATTAACATGGTGTTTAAATTTATGGCAACACTATAATGTTGGCTGGGTGTTGTGCAGGCCGTGTGACCTTGAGACATACACTAGGTCTATCCAGTTGAGTTACAGCATTTGAAAGTGAAAGATGAGTTTTTCACGAGCAGAGCGAGTATTCATTTTGGAACCTTATTTTAAGACCAATTAATATATGGAATGCCAACAATTGTGTGTGTGTAGTTTTCCAGAATCACGCGTGCCGAATAAATCAACAATATGCAGAATTGTACATAGTTTTTGTGAAACAGGTAGTGTGAGTGACAAGAAGCGTTCTGGACAGCCTTTAAGTCTGACTGATCAAAATTTGAATGAGGTTAGAATGGTCACCGAGGATGACCCTAAGAAGATTATCACAGCAGAATGGATTGAGCTATGGAACAACGCAGAGGTGTATGAGGCGGCTGAAACTTGTGCCTTACAAAATTTCCACAATTCAAGAACTCAAGGAACCAGACAAAGGGAAAAGGAAGTGATAATGTGAATGGTTCAGAGAACTTGTGAGGGACGGTATCGGCATCTTGGACAACATTTTCTTTACAGATGAAGCATGGTTTCATTTAAGTGGTTATGTAAACAGTCAGAACAGGAAGTTTTGGAACTCTGAAAATCCACAAATTTTCCATGAGGTGCCTTTACAGTCAGAAGATTGGAGTGTGGTGTGCAATTTCTCATTGCAGGGTGGTGGGTCCTCTTTTCTTTAGAAAAAATGTTAATGCTGAACATTTCCAGGAATTTGTTATGCAGTTTTTTTGCATTACTGGAGGAAAGTGAACATAATTGCTGGTTTCAGCAATATGGAGCCACTGCACATACAGCCAATTCCACCATGACAATGATGGCTGAGTTTTTTGGCGACCGTGTGATTTCTAAGGGTTTGTGGCCACCTCAATCCTCAGACCTAACACAAACTAATTTTTTTTTTCTGTGGGGATACTTAAAACAGACAGTGTATGCAAACAACCTTCAAACCCTGGCTTAACTGCAAACCAACATTGAGAGGTGCAATGCAACCATACCCCATGCAATGATTCATCATGTGTATAGAAATAATGGTTAAACGAGTGAATTTGTGTTAAAGAGAAGGAGGATCACAATTTCAATACCTTCTGTGATTTTCTTATGATTTATTGTTTGGTTTACATTAGATGTATATATTATATAGCACAAAATATAAGTTTTTTCTTTGAGTTGTGTGACTTTTGGATCACTCTGTATAACATTTTTTCAATATATGTTAAAACTGTTTTTAAATAGTTTATATTTCTTCTATGGTGAAAATGGCTCGACAATATAATTTGGTACGATGTAATGATACATTTAATCACCTTTTCATGATACAAACAATATTTAATTAAACAAGAGCCCCCTCCCCCCGATTAGGTAAATAAATAACTTGATTGAGTTGATTACACAATAACTTCTATGAACATACACACATGTGCAAACAAAAACATGTGGACACACCCACACACAATTATTAAAATGTGTAAATTAACTTTGTTTACAGATAAAGCAGTCACTGAATAAGTTTTTGATAAAATAAAATATAAGTTAACATTTTAACCTCCCATTAACTCTTTAATAATTTGACCATATCATTGCCAACATTAAATATAATTGTAATATTTTTTAACGATAAACTTCAAATGATTTTTTGAATAGAGGCTGTAGTAAGAATCTAAGTTTCAAATGGTGGCTTATTACCACAATTCTTTGATTTGAATGTTGTTTGAGTAGTTTTAGTTAGAGATAATGTTACAAATGAGATGTGAAAAATTAGTGTTTTTTATAAGTGCTATATAAAGTACACCCACTTAAGTTAAGTATCTATAAAAATAGTAATGATATTTTATGTAATGACTAGAATAATTTTGTGATGTCTGCTGCAGCCTATATCTAAGATATTTTGATACATAGTTTTACAATTAACAGTTTTAACACAATATAATTATGTATACAACATTTATAATAGTATATCGATATATTCTAATGTTACTATTTGAAATACTTTTAATATTATTTCAAATTAATCTATTCCTCCCTCTATATAATTTCTTACCTCCTTACACATCAATTATGGCATTGGTGTGTGTGTGTGTATGCACGCATAGAGCACATTTGCATGCACACATTAACTATTAAGATACGAGTTTTGAAGACACGGAAACAAGGGAGAAAAAGATTTAAGATATCAATTGCAACATAATATTATAGATAGGAGGGTGGGGACAAATTACTTCCTTTAGTAGAGTGAGTTATAAAAATGTCCGAAAAGGATAAATAGCAACAAGTAGTGTGTGCCTGCACACACATTAATTGATAGCATTATTATTAAATATTGCCATGTGTTAATAATGTCATTGCTAGATTATGTATGTTTGATAACAAAACTTTAAAAAATAATCTTAAAAATGCTACACAATACATTTATATAGTATATGGGATAACATTAACTAAGCCATGTGGATGAGGAAACAATTAACTATAAAAATAAATTATTGATGAAAAAAAAATCATACAATGCATCAGTAACTGCACTCGGATGGATAAATTATAATATAGATAAAGCAATTTCATATTTTCATGCATTAAGAAGTGGACATAATTGGCCAGCATGATGAAAAACCTCTTATTATTTGGAATTTTACACAAACTAAGACAAAATGTTGCTTAAGGTGGTCAACCAAAAGGCTTGGTTTCCTAGGTTTTATTTCATGTTGTACTAATGAAGATATTTAATATTTGTAAATGGGTACATTCTGTCATCATAATAGTAAATATTCATATACCTTGGGTGGATATGTAGTAGGTATGTAGTGTGAAACAACTAAGCCCAATGTGAGAGAAAACACACTTGCCTAAGAAGGCAGAAATAACAACCCTCTGGAAGAACAATATCAAGAACATGATAAAATAACTTGGATTGTAAAGGTATTGAATAGATAAAGTGGGGTTAAGGGCAACTTACATGTGCTTTACTCAAGCTCATCTGCTATGGTGGCCGCATGGTCTAAGGCACTACTCTCACAATAAACTGAACTGCCGATGACAGGGAGAGTGTGGTTCAATCCTAGTCAGATGTACTGAGGGCGGTTTTTCATAAATTGTCTCCCACTATCTCTTCATGTAAATGTGGTTACACTTCCTCTATATTCAACTTTCCTCATCCATAACCCATTTTAGTAATTAGTACATAAGTGTATAACCTGAATGGTTAGTAAGACGAGGTGCTAAAAATGATGTGGCTTAAGTCTTGAGAGAGTTGGTTACAATAGGCAAGAATTACATTTAGAACATCTTTAATCACGTGCGTTTATTTTCTAACCACTAAATATTAATTTAGTAAGCACCCGTTGGCATCAATAATCACTCCATGGCCAGGTAGTACTAATGTCAAGAAATGAGAACCACCAAATTCAAAAGTTCAATATAACATAACATACCTTTCTTTAAAAATACATTTATATGTTTTAGTTGCCTCAGAGTACAAAGAAAAGGTAGGTAAGAGTGTGAAACAAACCAATAAAAAAAAAGCATGTTGAGCCAAATTAAAAGAGCTCATGTGCTGAAAGAACAATTAAATTAAAAACAAGAAAAACTAATTGGCCCTAGTAATATTAGTATGACATAGCCTTGAAAAAAAAAGTGATTTGCCTATACATTTTTTTGGAATTTCTATATTTCTATATTTGATTTGAAAGGGTCACATAATTCCGTGTCTTAAATTTCTGAGTTTTTGACCTTGACGTGCCACCACTCTCACTGCCATCTTGGAAAAATAGTGGCCAAAACTGGTTTCATCACAATATTTACTTTTGATCGGCCCTACGATCAAGATAGCTTTTGTCAATATAGTAAACGATACCATTTCCTATAACTTTTGACAAAATCTTTTTTATATTGGTTGAATAGGTTCAGAGTTTCAGCAGCACAAAGTGGAGAATATTTTGCAAAATTTTTGAAAACACTTGTTTCCACCCAAATTTTTAAAGATTATCGATTAACAATTAACGAATGCATATTAACTATTACCAACCTTTTTACACTTGTTTCCATACTACTTCGAGACTTCTTAATCTCAGAAATGTTGTAAGATTTCGTCTCAGGTAGTCATGCCCTAATTAGAGGTCGAAGGTCCACAAAACCTTCTTCCCCCTTCCCTAAACATCCGGCCTTTGTGCCCTACATCCTCAGTGTGAATGGAATTTACTGTTCAGTGTGTCTGTAGTGTAGGAGTGTGTTGTGCATTTCGCCATGGCTGCTTCCAAAGTGATTGTTTCATACGTGGAAAAAACTTTAAACAAAGGTGAAGAAGTTTAAGTGCAAGAGAAAGATGTAAAAACTTGAGTACCTAGAAACAAAATAATAACAAAAGAAATATTTCTTCTTGACAAACTTGAACAAAGGTATGGAGTACAGTGTATTCCACAAGTGTTATAGTAACGAAAAATTGATTTTGGTGGCTAATCGATGAGGTAGTGATGTGATTTCATATTCTTTGGCATGGACATCACTGTAATTGGCTAGGCCCAAGTTTGAATCAAAAGCTCTTTCTTCCTATTCATTGAAGAAATAACTGAAGAATTTGTAAGAAAGAAAGAAATGAAAGAAAACCTACCTCATTAGGTGGTACAAAATAGTCTATGAAGTGATGCATCTATTGGCCAAAGACCAACTTGACAGTAGCAGGGAACCTCAACGATAAATGGGGTTGAATGAGTGCTGACCAGATAAAAGGTGTTATGGATTTAGTCACGGTGGATGCGCAATACCATAATACATGCATGAAATAAATGTACATTTTATCAACAAGTGGAATAAAGAGTGATTGGTTAGCAGCGTGGATGATGCGATGGAATCAATTTATTCTTATATAAGTGATAATAATGATGAATATCAATTCTCTCTCGATTTAATAAATAAAATTTAAGGGGATTATCGCCCACTCGACACAAGCATGGTGACAATATTATTGTCAAAACCGTTGACAAACAGCCAATTGTTTTCTTGTGGAATAGTGGATATTAAATACTAACAGATGCCTGGTATAAGGAGAAAAAATCTAACCAACGTTAAGAGAGAATGTGACTCGTCTGAACCGCAGCTGCTATCATATTGAAAGACATACGATCGCAAGTCTACAACAAGAACAACATACTCCTTCGAAAAATTGTATGCAGGACTTCAATACCAAGGTTTAGAGTAATTTTTTTTCTGATTAAAAAAAACAAAAAAACGAACATGGCCACCTGTACAAGTGGGAAAAAAATGCACGGCTTTGTTGCATGCTATAATCTCTGTAGTGAGAACTCATTCATTTTTACTACTGTTAATAGTTGGAGTTGGAACATCTTAAAAAAAAAAAAAAAAATCCCATTCACATTTTGCTTGCATTGGGATTTTCATCATACAGTCAAACGGCGCTGTGCGAAATATTGTTTTGTGTGTCACAACTTGAAATCGAGCCAATAGCATTCTCTCAGTTCACATTTTGCAATGCTGATTTTGGTATAAACCCTCTGAATGGTGTAATTACTTTTCAAGCCATGGGTGATATCCATTGACTCTTTAAACTATTTTTCCATATCAGAAAATTTCACTTCTTTCTAGATTGCCATAGAGAAAAGTTTTATGGAAGTATAAATTTGTTTTGATAAAAAAAAAGACTGTCTTGAAAACTATTACTATTGCAGATATTGAAAGTATGAAAGTATCCATCTTCTTTCTAATGAAGTATTGCAATCAACTTTTGATTTGTTTTGGCTATGTGGAAAGTGGTCGAAATTCCCATCTATACCTAGGTGGAATGCCTTTATGGATCAGGCTACGGTTGACAAAACTTAGGTAAAATCAAAGATATAGTGTCTTTGATTTATAAATGCTTCACCCAATAACTATGACACTGTCTATTCTATACATATCTTCTTATATCAACTCACTTTTTTTTTATAATGTTCGAACATCCACTTTGCTTGAAAGCTCGTGACATTAAAAATAGTAACATTCACAAAATTCTACAGGTGTGGGCTTGATAAGGAGCAAAAATGGACAAGCCAGTTAGAAACACTAAGGATACTGCTCCTTAGACTTAGCTCCAATCTATCTTGTATAAAGGCATTACTGGTATCGAAAGAATCGAGAATCGATCTTAATATTACGATTCTTAGCTCTCAATAAAACTGGCAACTAAACAAAACAGCAACATTCAGAATAGGTAACAATCGATTATCTCTCTATTAGTTTAATTGCTGTTTCACTTAAATGCCGGCAAATTGTAAATATACCGCATTGGCTCGAATATAGTACGACCCCAAATATAATACGACCTGACATTATGACAATAACAAGAGGTATTGAAACACTTCTTTTAAAGTAAAAGTTAAGTGAGACAGTCTGAATACATGAATCAATTCTAAAAAAACAATTGATCTATAATTCATAGACTAGGGATGACATTTTCTTTAATATAACAATATATCTATCATTAATATAAATATCACAATGTGTCTATCGAAATCTACAATGTTTCGATCAAATTAAGATGGCCACTCTCAAGTAATTATATTTTTTTGTCACTTTTCAATTAATTTGAATGTTTATTTTAGCTCTTTGAAAAAAAAATTGACATAGTTAATAAAAATAAAAATCAACATAGTTATCTTTATTTTAATTTAATATATTTAGAGCGTAGTCAGATATATTAAATATTTCGATATATCGTTGCCAAAACTTCACCACTAATTTTTGGCGAGCTAACGTGCGTAGAATAAGTTATGGCGGGTGACTACAATTTGTAATGTGTGAAATGTGTTCTTTTCGTTATAAAATCTGCAGTTAGTTGTATTGATTTCCAGTTTTGAAGACTTTCAAATGTCTTTGATAAATACTATAAGAATGTGAGATTTAAAGTTTCAAGCAACCATGTGTTGTAATAATTATTGAAATTGATTTTACAGTTTTTACAAAATTTATCTCTTTTATTTGACTAATGTACATTTTATTTGCGACAAATGGTATAGGCCTAAGTTAATACATGTTTAATATTTCATTTCATACAATTTAAAAATAATTAAGTGATGTCAACAATATATATATATATTTTTTTTTTTACTTGCTACCAGTATGGTACGATTTTCTTTCCAATGTCATTAATAATTCAAAGCAGTGCACTTTCATTTAACGATCCTATTTGGTGAATTGAATAAACTTGTGTTCTCAACAACTGTTTATTATACTTTGAGATTTTTTAATTACTTACTAGAGGTCTGCCAGATTGAGTTTTTTCATTCAAGCCAAAATAGAGTTGAGTATTTCTAAAAGCTCCCCGAGTTTGAGCATATTCATTATTTTAAAATGTTAAAGAGTATATATTTGTTTATTTTAAATGTAACTATCACATCTTTACAATTTGAGATTTAAAAGATATACTAAAATACATGTTCTTAAAATATGAATGACACTCAATTTTATAAATATAATTTTGGAAAAAAAGTTAAATAGAAATATCAGGTTTTAAATTAGAAAAAAAAAAAAACACAATTTAAAAATAAGAACAACACCCAAATAAAAATATAGGGCCTAGTAAAAAGAATAATAATTATTATTAGCACCGCGTCTTACTACCTGTTCAGGTTCTACTCACTTACGCTAATGTGAAATGGTAGGGTGATTGTGACATGAAATGGAGGACCTATAATTTAACGTGGTATCTGAACCACGATGGAGGCCTGGCATTCCACACATTCATAAGTTGTGATTAACACACTTCTTGTCAAAGGAGAAGGAAGGGTTTGGCAATCAGATACATCCGTGCTGAGACCGAGGATTGAACCCCGGACTCCAAATATGACACACTACCCCTAGACACCCAGGTCACCCCCAAAAAAGAATAATTAAAATGGTTTCAACACTCATGTCTTTAAGGACATTAAAATTACACTAATGATTACTAAAAAAAGTAATAAAATGAATAAATGCACGATGGCTTAGAAATGTACAGTAAGATATTGTAGAAACACTACACAACAATGTAAAGTAAGTGATAGTAAAGGAAACCAACCTGAAAGGATTGTTAGGTTAGGCCTGGATAGGAACAAATACGCTTCTCTCTTCATTTCTTCTTACACTTTTACACTTCCCACTTCTTCAAAACTTCCACAGCTGCACAATGTTTTGAATTTTCAGAAATATTCCTTTTTTGTTAATGTCTCTTCACATGAAAAAATAAATATTTCCAAAAATTTAAAACAATATGCAATTATGGAAGTTTGAAAAAGTGAGAAGTGTAAAAGTGTAAGAAGAAATAAGAAATAGAGAAGAGTGTTTGTTTATATCTAGGCCTTTTAGGTTGGCTTCCTTCACTATCACTTTACATTATTGTAGTGTGTTTCTACACTGTGTTGATAAAAAATTAATAAGATTAATGTTTTAATAAGCTAATATTTCCACAAAATATGCTTCAGTAACTTAATTCACCCTATAAGACAATGTAAGAATCATAAACAGTTAGAAATTTAAAGTGTTTCATATTTTGTTTATTATTCCTTAGTGTAAACTTGCATGATCACGCCTTCTGTTCAATTTCCATTCCTATATTCACACTTGCACATGTGCGTTGTGCGGGCTCTCACCAGACAGTAGCTTATTGAGAAATTTATTTCAATATAATTTTTAATGCTTATAAAAGTTGATGCTCATACTTTAAAATTAAAAATAATGACTAAAATAATATTTCTGGCAAATAATATGAAATAGTAAATGCTTTTTTTTAAATATAAAAGTGTTATGTTTGGTAAAATATGTATTGCAATAAGTAAAGATCAAAAATGATTTTAGACAGGTTAACCAACATAATTCTATAACTAATTAGTAACTAAATTAAGCTAGTTTTGAAGTTAAATATATGAATTATAAGAGTTTTAAATATCTTAAATTTGAAAATATTCAAAATAATATAGTCTTAATATTATATTTTTAATTTAATATAAATTATTATTTTTGAATGGGACCAAGTGAAAATAATTAAAAGAATCATTCAATTATTAGGTAATCTTTATTTCTTTAATTGCTTTGTAATGGCAATACTAGTAAACAACTTCAATCAAGGATAATTCAAAGTGGATGACAATATTGAATAAATTTACCAGTCAAAATTTTTTTAAGGCTCTATTATTATTATTATTATTATTATTATTATTATTATTACTATTAGCACCACGTCTTACTACCCGTTCGGGTTATACGCACTTACGCTAATGTGTAATGGTAGGGTGATTGTGAGATGAAAATGGAGGACCTACAGTTTAACGTGGAATCCGAACCACGGTGGCGGCCTGGCATTCCCCACATTCACAAGATGTCTTGTCAGAGGTGAAGGGTTTGGAAATCAGATAAATCTGTGCCGGGACCGAGGATTGAACCCCGGCCGCCAGCACAGAAGTCTGACACCTTACCCCTAGACCATCAGGTCACCGACTTTAAGGCTCTATTACATTTATAATGTGAAAATTGATATTAATTTTAAGAATTTGTTGAGTAAGCGAATGATTTATAAGCGGAAATGGAGATATTATCTAAATTAAATAGCCTATGCTTAATGTGTTTTAAAAATTAATTATTAAGTACATAAAGTGACAGCTCGATAATGACAAGCCTATACAACTTTCAATCTCAACTCAAAGCTTGAAATCTGAGTACTTGCAGAGCCCTATTATTTACAAATGTATGATTCAATGAGGCTTTATTTGTGGGTAATGTTTACTAAAATGTAGTTCCTAATTATCTTCTTATTTTGATTATATGATTGGATACTTGGTAAAATTGATATTTTACTTTGTTAAAATTAATTTTTTTTTATTACTATGAACGATTTTTAGTTTTTTGGTATGTTATTAGGTTTAATACCTATCATTTTTTTTAATATGAGATTGAATATTTGGTAAAATAATGAAAAAGAAATGTTCAAGATTCAGAATTGGAGAATCGAGGTTTAATTTGAGAATTGGAATCGAGAAAAACTGGTTTTGTGACATTTCTAATTTTAAACAACTTTTAAGAAGGCGAAGGAGAAAAAAGTGGAGAGCATCGGCTAGACATTGCTCTTGTATGACGACAAAGATTTTGAATCAAACAATAGTCACAGAGTCAATGATAGTAAGATGGATTGAAGCTGTAGATTAGGCCTACCACAGTACAAAACCCCTCATGTGGTGTGGAAATTAGCTGGTTAACAATTTATTTGCGTTATAAGGAGTCTATATGCTATTATTAATTATTAGTTTTAAAAAATTCTGCTAGAAACAAGCTTTTTCAAAGATTAGCGAAATGTTTTCCACTTTATGCCAATGGAGATAGGAAACTATTCAATCAACAAAAGAATGTTTTAGACAAATGTTGTAGGAAATTGTTTCTTTTATATTAATGATTATAGCTATCTTGATTGTAGGATCAACTGGAAAGGAGATAAAATAGAGTCTCAGAAACTCGACATTCTGTGTAACTTGACACATGCACATAGTTGTTGGCACCAGTCATCCAATCCAAGGTCATTCAACTGTATAACCTCTCGGTTTGTTTGTGTAGCTTGAGTGCAATAGTCATGCTGTGGTTTTTTTACAAGTGTTGTGTTTGTTAATTTTCCAATTCATTAACATGTTATTCGAATCAATACAATATTATATGTACAGATCTATACTGCATTTCCGTATATTAAACGTATGTATATATACCATTATATTAACACATAATATATTGTACTGCACGAATATTACTGTTAGTGTACCGTACAATACTACAGTACAGTATAACTGTAATACTGTACTATGATTCATCCTTGTTTAGTAAACATGCATTTTATGTAAGTTCATTTGTATAACTCGACATTTCAATAACTCGACACTATCTAAGTCCACATTAGGTCAAGTTTTCAAGACTCTACTGTATTATGAAATAAGCAATTTTGGCCTCAATTCTATCAAGATGGTGGCACGCCAAGGTCGATAATTCAGAAAATCATTTAGAACCTGGAACTACATGGCACTTCAACTATCAAAGCTTTGTGATTTTAAGTAAGCAAAAACTACCTGGCGATTGGGCTATTAGAGCTATAATAGTTTTGGAGATGTACACCTATTTAAATTGGAATCATTCTTATACTCGATAAGTATTTTCGGAGTTTCTCACTCTCCAAAATAAAATAGGTTGTGTATGCGAGTGACAAATAATATACATTCTGTAAGAAAATACTTTTAAGGATAACATTTCAGGGTGGCCAATCATATTCTAGAATAAAATTCTAACATAATTCCCAGTTTTTCTAACAAAAAAAATTAATCGTGTATGAAAATGTTTGGAAATTGTATGTTGAATAGTTGAAAAGTTTTAGTACTTGAGCAAGTATATAAGTATTTATATCTAATGACTGACCAGGCTAGAAGATTATAAGTTTCTTATACAATTAATAGCTTAACAAATGCAAATGTGTTTTTAAACATTTTAAATTACTTAAAAATAGGCTGTTTGTAAGACGATGTGCTAAGTATGATTGATTGGCAGTTATTAAAAAAATTATTCCTTATCTCTTGTTGGAAGACTTCATCACATGCCACCACAATTTGGAGCTCTCCCTAACCCTCAAAACTAATAATACTCCAGGTATAGTATTAAGATCTATATAATAAATTTATTATTCCATTTGTGATGTGTGCTAAGCCACAAGTAGAGAGTAGGCATGTTAACTAATAGTATATATTTGTGTCGGGTGGGGGAGAGGGTTGGCAAATTAAAAAAATTAGCTTATCTCCCCGGATAAATTTTTGAAAAATGATGCTCCTATAAGCTATTTGGGGTAGTCCTCATATGGAAACTTGTTGAAAATTAGACTCATCTTAAACGACATACAATTTCAGAGATTTGGATACCCTTAAAAATAATTTAAATTAGTCCTCGTATGGAAAATTTCTGAAATTAGATTAATCAAGAAGTAATTTGGAGTGGTCTTCCCCAGAAAAAAAGAGGAATACATTTGAATGCCCCTAAAAGCTATACATAGAGGTCCTCATGTGGCCTTTATTTGATATTTCTAGAAGTTATATGAAATATGTCTTGCCTGGAAATATTGAATAAAATTACCTCCAGAAGATATTTGGGGTGGTACTCTCCCCCCAGTAAGTTTTCAAAATTTGTATGGCTATAGAAACTAGAGTGGTCATCACCTAAATATTTTTTAAATTAGATACATCTGGAAGCTATTTGGAGTGGTTGGTTCTCTTCCAGAAAATATTTACTATTTGAAGTTTGATAAAAGGCCATCATCATTCAGCTCCATAGTTCAGACTACAATAGCGGCATAAAAATTGTATTAGGATTCTGGTAGAAATAATTTTTTTATAAAAATGCAAACATATTTTATATGGTCAACAATGATGTAATTTTACTATATTATTGTTATGTTATAGATTTTATGCTCACAGAGTCTTAATACCTTTTTAGGTTGTATGCATATATGGGTGGGCCTAATGCTCTAGATCTTGGCCATTCGATCTTATCTTACCTCTACTTTCCTGGAGTATGTAGGAATTCATTTCTGAGATAGGGACACCATTAAGGTGAATTCCATTATCCCCAGATGAAAGGATAATGATGGAAAGCAGAAGGGACCTACAGTTTAACGTGGGTTCTGAACCACGGTGGGGCGCCTGGCATTCCATATGTTCATAAAGCGTGAAAGCTCCCACTTTGCCAGAGGGGGGAGGAAGGGTTTGATAATCAGATAAATCTGTTCCAGGACCGAGATTTGAACCCCGGACCACTAGCACAAAAGTCTGACACCTTACTCCTAAACTTCCAAGTCCCCTTGTATGCATATCTATATTATATGATAATTACTCTAATGGGGTATGGATGAGGAAGTAAGCGTTTTAGAGGTAATCTACCCACATTTGGCCCAACCGGGATTTGAGCTCCAATTGCCCTGTCATCAGCAGGCCAGTCAGTCCAACAGGAGTATGAAACCTTAGACCAGGGGTCGACAAACTTTTTTGTTAAGTGCCAAATGGTAAATATTTTGGCTCTGCAGGCCAAGAGGCAAATTCTAGAAAATTTATGTAGGTTGACCAACTTAAATAACAAGGGGAAAAAAAAAGTTTTCACAAATTTATTGAACAAAAAGTAATAGTAATAATAATAAGTGAAAGCAGTAGCCAACTTTAGATTGACATTAGGATATGATTGCTTGGCTGAACACCTAAATAGAAAAATAATTCTTCCAATAAAAGAATGCCCTTTGCAAAGTCAGTGTTATGAATTTGGATCACCTTATAGTTTGCGATGATTAAAATGCAGAATCACAGAGACGAGGTAATATTTGTAAATAGTATGATATGATTCTGAAATATGTAACTTTTATATAATTGTAATGAAATGCCAGACATGTAAAGGATTTATTTCCAACTAAAAGCCATATGTAACAACAACAACAACAACAATAAGTGGACTACAATTGTTTTAAATAGTTCTATTAATGGGATGAACGGAATTGCATTTTTAAAAATAAAGTTTCACCAAATTGGGGTTCAAGGTACTCCCTATCATCAAAATTGATTGTAAGTGTTCATCTGTTAATGCTGACCAGTATTGAGATTTTACATATTTCAACTTTGAAAATATATTTTCACAAAGATAGGTGCTGGCAAATACAATTATATAACCTCGAGCATATGGTCTCAATTGGCCATATTCATCGCTTGAAAGATATTTATAGAAGTCTGTCAGATTCTTTTCTTGAAATTTGCCTTTTAGCATGTCATCACCCTGAAGATTTATCAATTCCAATTGAAGGGTAAGTGGAAGTGTCTCAATTGTTCAGTCAAATGGATTTTGAATTATGGAAATGTCATCTGCACTTGCATCAAGATCCGAAAAAAAACTGCGGGAACTGTAGTTTAACCTAAGAAAATACATCTGCTGCAAATTTGTGTGAAAATGAAGATTTCACTTCTTTTAATTTTTGACAGCATGGGAAATGCACAAAGCAGCTTGACATTATTTGTGACTCAATCAACGCTAGTTGTTGTCAAAATGACTTCACCGCACAATCAGTTTCACATATGAACACTGTTTTGTCTTGTAGTTTTAAGTGGAATATATTGTGAAATCTTATGATACCTGCAACAAAAGCTAATTTCCAAAGCCTTTCAGTGTTCGATAATAGTGTTCTAGGGAGGTTTTTCTCATTGAGAATTTCAATCTCTCCTATGCGTTCAAAAAATCTTAATATAACCTTACTGCTGAACCATCAAACTGCTTTATGGTATGGCATGTCAGGATATTCAGCTTGGTGACCTGGTGGTCTAGGGGTAAGGTGTCAGACTTCTATGCTGGCGGTCGGGGTTCAATCCTCGGTACCGGCAAAGATTTATCTGATTACCAAACCCTTCCTTCACCTCTGACAAGACATCTTGTGAATGTGGGGAATGCCAGGCCACCACCGTGGTTCGGATTCCACGTTAAACTGTAGGTCCTTCATTTCATCTCACAATCACCCTACCATTACACATTAGCGTAAGTGCGTATAACCCGAATGGGTAGTAAGACGCGGTGATAATAATAATAATAAAGATATTCAGTTTCCATTTCTGCCAAATAATCATGGAACTGACAATGGCTAAGTCCACAGGAAATAATAAATTTCACCGTTGACACAACTGGTTCAAGAACACATGATTGATTCAGATATTTCCCACAAAGTACCCGCTGGTGAATAATACAATGACTAACCGTAGGCTTTGAACACTTTACATTTTCACAAGACTTGTAAATGTAGCCAACTAAGCCTTTCTCTGTTCCACATATATTTTTACCACCATCAGTTGTGACACATTTTAACTGATTCTATTTCAGATTGTACTTTGTTAATGTTTTCTCAACTTCTTTGAAATTTTTTTTCGCCTGTAGTCATTTCACCAAGACTATTCATAGAAGCTAATTCTTCAGTCACTTAAAACTCAGCATTAACACCTCGAATAAAGAGCAGCAACTGAGCAGTATCAGTAACATTTGTCGACTCATCAAGAGCCAAGTAAAACGCCCCGAAATCATTTTCCTTGTAATTTAATTGGCTATTGATGTCGCTCCCAATGTCTTCCCACACTGCCTTAAAAGCACAACATTCAAAGTCAACTTTTCTCTTCTTTACTGGATTTGAGAGTGACACGATGGGTTTACATAGGTAATAAAATGAAAACAAAATGTTGCAGAATAGCAATACAAGTAGCACTGGAAATGCTGCCGAATTATAAGTGCGTGGTGTCACAGCAGAGGCCACCAACCACCGTACGAATGCGAAGATGTAGGAGCACTAAATACAGTATTTCTCACAACTCAACTTGATCGTTCCGTTAAAGGACGTACTTTGAAATTTTAAAGAATTTGAAAATGTAAAATTCATTCACTGAAGTGGGTTTTACAAATGGATATGATCAGTTAGAGTTGCAGATCACAATACACTATATATATATTAATATTGCTGTGAAAGTTTTAACAGTCAAACAGTTGTCTTCCTATTGTAATCTGACAGTAGGTATGCATGTTAACCACCTTTTGATTAACGTAAGACATGTTGGCAGCCATGCCCTATGCTAAGATTTCAATAAGTGTGGTTTATGGAAATATAATAAAAAAACAAGTTTAAGATAAATCATTAGTCATATGCCGACGCATTTGAATTAAGGTTCTTAATATTTTAAAATTAGCAAGAAACAACAAAATTTAAACACTTTTGCTGGCTTTTACACGATGCTCAAAATTCAAGCAGAGTTCCTGGTTTTTCTAATAAGTGGCTACCCTGTATTTACAACACTCAGGGCCAGTTTCATAGTGAGATTGAGTAGGCCTTAAATGTGGTGCTATACTAAATGTAGGATTACAACTATCTGGACCAGAATGGAATGGGCTAGTTGTGAAACTGGCCCATTTCATTCGAGTTTAGGTAGGCGCTGTCTTGTATTTAGTATAGTACCATGCATGAGGCGTACTCAATCTGACTATGAAACTCGACCCTTAGGCTGGAGTTATATTCACGCATAATTCCAAACTAATAGTGAATAGTGCACAGTTAATTAAAAATAAAATTATTAAAATAAAACATGATAAAGACTTACTTAAATTAACTGTTTTGATTCAAAGAAATTGGCCTAACCTTTTTGCTCTATTAGATAATATATTTAAAAACACTTCACTTAACGGTTAACAAAAGTAATATGGTCATTAAACTGTATCTTTTGAAACATAAAATTAACCTAATCTAGGGGTGTCTGTACTATAAAATCTAATTAAGAGTCAAAATATATTTTCTCTTTTTTTCTTTCATATTTATAATCTTGGTTATTGACGTAAAAAAAAGAGAATTCTTTAATAACAAACAAGGAAGGTTATGACAAGGAATTTCAAACAGGAACAGAAGATAATTTCCATCTTCTGTGTGTACTGGCATATAGTATGCTAAAGTCTCTTCTTACATTTTCATTGGCTGATTCGTCCAAGTCTATGCTCAACTATGTGCATAACATATAAAAAGTTAATGTTAAATCAACTTTGTACATTTTGCACTATTCATCTCATATAGATTATGAATGCTATCAATGAAAATAATGTGTCAGAACTTCTAGCACAATGTATGCTTTACAGTATTTGCTATTAGTTAGGCATTTTGTATAAATATAAACCCAACCTAACCTAATATCTGATTATCTAACACATAATATTTTAATTATACCAATTACTTAAAAAAATTAAATTTAAAATATTTGACAACAGTGCTTCACTGGAGCCTGTTACCTTTATGTTGGAATGTGAGATAATGAAAAGTTTGTTAGCTCCAGGAAGAGGTAGGCGAGGCCAACTAGTGATGGGGTGACATATGCAACAGGATATTTGGAAATCATGTTGATTTGTATTAATAAAGAAAGGTGAGGGACTGCCATTAACTGGTATATGTGAATGGAATGGTAAAATATATATATAGGTGCAAGGGCTCCCTGTCAGGGATGTTTACCCGAAGTTTACAAGTTCCATGAACTCAAAACACTGTAATTGAGTTACAGATAAATAATGGGAGTAGAGTGGATATAGAATGGTTGGGTGGTATTTTTCTTTGTGATACCAATGGTGAAACTTACTCATATTCACTAGAAATTATGTGGGTATAAAGATGTAGCTAATATCAATTAAAATATGAAGAGTGTATTCAAAATGTTAATGAGAAAAATAAATGATTAATTTTAACACAGCATCTTACTACCCGTTCAGGTTAAACACCTATGTACTAATAATTACACTAGTGAGTTAGGGATGAGGAAGACCATATTGGGAAAACCACCCTCAGTACACCCAACTAGGGTTCAAACTCTGATCTCCCTGTCATCTATTGGCAGTCTAGTCTAGTGAGAGAGTAATGTCTTAGACCATGCGGCCACTGAAACAGGTAGAGAAAAAGTTTAGTAGCCATTTCATTCAATAAGTGAAGAATTAATACATATCAAAACCAAACTATCAAAACTTTTATTTAATAACATTTATTATTATCATCTGAATATATGTTTGTGTTTAACTTAAAGACCCTGGTAATAAACACTAAATCAAGTTATTTATTTTCCTTCTTTGCAGTTACTCCTTTAGTCATATTTAAATGTTCTAGTGTGCAGTAGGTGAGCTTTAGCCACAAACTATAATAGATTCACCTCAAAAGTAAACTATAGAATGCAGGAAGATTTGAACAGTTCGACAAAGAAGAAAGGGAAGATATTATTGATCAGATGTTAAGTGATAGTTAGAGAGTGAAGATATAAATGTAAGAATTTTTTTTTTAAAGAAACGTTGTGTAAACTTTTTTTTGGGTGATGGTGAAACAGCAACAATAATATAGTAATTTAGTGGAGGATTTTCAAAGACAAATAATAGTAACATATTGTGTTAGTTTAAAATAGGATTAATTTGATATAAATATGTACTGTATGTAGTATCTAGTGTCTTATGTAATAATATTGAATTACTCTACCATTAATTTTGAGTATTTAACATTTATTTTAGTACGAATTTAAACTATTTAAAAAAATATTATTCTATGAATACTACAGGATGCATTGAAATAGGTATAGCTTTTAGAACTTGCATTAATCAATATTCAGCTAAATGTGCTCTATTAGTGTATTGAAGTCTTGTTTTTAACGGTAGTAAGATTTCACTCTTACAAATAAAATATATATAATTTAATAATTACAAATATTCAAAAGAATGATTGTAATTATGAGATTAATGAATTAAAAAGTGAACATTATTTAAAATATATTTTTGTACAAAATTATTGGATAGAAGCTATGGCTGCAATGATGACACTTCATATTGTTCAGATGAAACATTAAAAAAAAGATATTAGGGCAAGGCCTACATACTTACCAGAAAACTGTGGTCCTCAAAGTTCACAATTAAAAACACAGCATTANNNNCCCCCCCCCCTCCCCACACATAATTTTGAAATTTCTGGGTTAAACCAGTCCCCTTGTTTAGCAAAGAGTAAAACACCAACTGGACTATGGCAGCATTGCTAGTGGTAGATCGTGGTCACTTAGATATTGTTGAGTTTTTAATTGTTAGCTTTGAGGCCTACAGTTTTCTGTTAAATGTGTAGGCCTTGCCCTTCTATCTTCATTTTAATGTTCAATTTAAAATAGCAGTTTGGTGCCATTTTTCCTTTGTTGTTAAGATGAAAAGGATAAAATGTAATTCTATCTTTACAATGAAGACTGTCATTAAGAATACTTGTCTTAGAGATGTTGATTAGATCAATGGCGTAAGATAAGATGGAGTGAAATTTCAAAAGCCAATCAATTTCAGATGGGATTCACTCAAGTATACTGTGAATCAAGACAAGGGAATTTCTAAGAGTGGATTAAAAAAAAAATGTTTTAATGAGGTCACTTTTTTTTTGTAAAGAAAGTGAAAAGATAAAATAAGAATACACAATTTTATAAAGGGACACACTTTCAAGAGTATTTCACCATCTTCCGCATATTTTTAATAATACAACACATCTAGAAGCAAATAATATAACATGTTGATTAGTGAAAGAGTGCAAGAGAAAAAGATGAGGTTGAAATGGGATAGATGGAAATGGGAAAGGTGGAAACGGACAAAAACACAATAAAAATTCAAGGGAAGTCATTTTAAACATCACCCAAGAGTGTGGAGATGACATTACCATAGAAAGTGACAGTTGAAAATAAAGTAATGCATACTTTAAAATTGGTTCATACTTGAACATACATTAGTTCCTTGAAAGAAAACAATGAGGTATCGACATTAAATGGTGTGGCTCAATTGTTAGCTTATGCAGATTATGTAGATTAGCTGGGTGGCAACAGCAAAGGAAAAGGTTTAGGAATAAATATGGGTAAAACCAAGTAAATAACTTTGGTGAAACCCTGTATTCCAAACAAACGAATTTATAAAGATCATTGACATATGTTTTGAAGAAGTTGACAAATTAAAATACTTGGGAACTGTGCTAACAATTAGAAACTACATTTAAGAGGTCCAAAGATGAATTCATGCATGCAATGGCTAACTATGATTCTGTTGGTAATTAGCCAACTCAGTGGCCTTGATACTAGTCTTTCATCATATCTTAAATAATGCTCCTTACTTAAATTGCTTTTTAGAAAATAGATATATGGTAACTAAAGATAGTTAAGCTAATATTTAAACCATTGTCAATTAAGAAATTTAAAAAGTATTGTGACATTTTCAAAATTATTTACCTTGTAAGCCCCTTATCCTTAAGATATAATTTTGTGTAACACAATTTGTCAAAGTGACTTTAAAATTTAATAAAACATGAAACTAAGATGTTATTAGCATAAAAACACTAGAGTTTGTAAGATTTGTTCAAACCCTAAGCCGTTTTTCTTAAAAACAGTCAACTAATAAATGGAAATTAATTATACCCATGAACATGGTAATTTCCTCATATTCTCTCAAATGATACATTGCAATTAAATACAACATATGTGCCTGTTCACTTCTACTTATTTGTGCAAATAAATCAAAATTACACCTTATTTACTTTCATATTTAGTTTTACTCTCAATACTTATACAATCAAATAGGGGTGTGCGAAGTCCACTTTTTCAATTGGAAGCAAACTCAAATCAAATATATGAAATATTCTTGAAGCCGAATCAAAGTTCAAATATTTTTTTAAAGTTATTTTATGCTTGAAAAAATATATTGTGGTTATTTATGCACAAAAATTACCTGGAAAATGTTTTATTAGACAATTTTTGTAATATTTAGTGTTACTTCAACAAATCCAGATTTATCACAACATGGAACTCAAATTCTTCAGATTTTTTCCATATAAATATTAATTTGTATTGTAAAAAACACTCAGAATAGCTGTAATTGAACATAAATGAAGTAATTTAGCTTCTAAGAATTTTATTGGCGAAGCTTCAAAGCCAGAATTTGTTTCGAAGTGAAATCGAAGTTTGGAAGCTACAATCAAATGGTGTTAATTTATAGCTTGTTTTGTGAGCCTGTGTATAAAATGACAGTCAAGTTCTCAAGAATATTTTTAGCATATTAAATACATGTAATTATATGTATAAATAAAATTGTTTGCAATGTATCAGTTTGAGTAAATAAACTAGCAAAAAGAGAGGAGAAAGAAGGGAGTGATAAGGGGAAGGAGAAGGAAAAAAGAGAAGAAATAAGGGAGGAAGAGAAAAATAAAATGAGAGAGAGGAGGATGGTGGCAAGAGGAGGATGGAGGAGAGAGGAGGATGGGGGAGAGAGGAGGATGGAGGAGAGAGGAGGATGGAGGAGAGAGGAGGATGGGGTAGAGAGGAGGATGGGGGAGAGAGGAGGATGGGGGAGAGGAGGATGGGGAGAGAGGAGGATGGGGGAGAGAGGAGAAAGGCGGAAAAAGGGTAAGGGAGAGAGAAAGAAGGAGGAAAAAGGGTAAGGGAGATAGAAAGGAGGAAAAAGGGTATGGAGAGAGAGATGAGAAAGGAGGAAAAAGGTTATGGAGAGAGAGACAAGAAAGGAGGAAAAAGGGCAAGGGAGAAAGGGGGAAAGGGTAAGGAAGAGGTTGAAGTGGGAAAAGTAGAAAAAAAAAAGAAGAGGGAATATGTGGAAGTGAGAGAAGTCGCAAGGAGGGGAAGGAGTACCATAATTTTTTTTAAATTCAGATTTTACCATGTAAAGGGTTTATATTATTTAAAAAAAATCTACATTATGAAACAGTCAAAAAAGCATTTACAAATATATCAACAAACCAATTGAAGTATGTACAGTTTAGAATGTGATATATTTTGTTTATTATTAAAATCATACAAACAACACAATACAAAACCAGTTGATCAGTTTTTTAAGGACAAAACCATGTTTGAGTGTGCCAGCACAACTCATCAGATGTCTTTCCCATCTGGTCCTTGAAGACGAACTCTTGTCACCATAAGATGATTTCCAAGACCCAAATCACCAGTTGCAGTACAATTTTCAGCCTAAGAAACATAGCCATATTAATTTTACAATTACTAAAATATTGTTGCCTTACGTTATGAAACAA
The DNA here is from genome assembly GCA_902151445.1 of Timema monikensis. NCBI lineage: Eukaryota > Metazoa > Arthropoda > Insecta > Phasmatodea > Timematidae > Timema > Timema monikensis. The sequence goes on from CABFVZ010001191.1 coordinate 38,824, forward strand.
CATTTTAGAATTATTTGTTTATTTATCTTAAAATACAAATTTTTAGCAAAAAATTTATAACAAAATTGACATGCCAAATGAAACACGATTATTAGTGGTATTAAAATCCTAAGCTAATCCTGGCGTAGCTATTTTGAATTTTCCCGTGGTTTTAATTCAGATTTGAAATTATGAGTTTACTTGGGATTCTATAGTTTTCAATACTTCATAGTTAATATGGTATTGATTTCTTCAAGTTGTTATTAACTATTATTTTAAGACAAGCCAGTGTAAAATTATTTCAAGTTAATCGAATTAAAAATAAGCTTCCCACTATTGAAAAAATAAACACCAAATGTATTTTATCCATAATGATTGATGAATAATGATAACTATTCCACTAGCTAGACATTAATTTAGAATGTTTAGAAACATATTTAATATTTAAAATATAATCAGTTCTAGAACCCAATCTCTTGGGTTAGTATGCTAATGTACTACCACTGGGCCATCCAGCCAATACCTATGCTTAGTCACATCTTTCATTCTTTTAAAAGTAGAGAGTGATTCTGGAGAATGGAAAATACTGTATAGCTTAGAGGAAAAAACAATGGAGATCTAAGTCAGTTTTGGATTCAATTAATGTGTCCAAGAGTCAATTTTCTACATATATGAAATAAATTTGCATGTTAGTTTCAATATATTGGGATTTTAGTTGATAATTTATAAATTACTGTTTTTAAAAGAATGCCATGTGCATTCAAACCAAATTTTAAATAAAGTTTCAAATCAAGAGGAGCTAGATGAATAGTTCAGTGTCACAGTCCAATAGGACAACAATGTAGGTTTGAAGTAATTTTTTAAGGTAGAATGTATATTAAAGGGAAGTCGGGTGGGTAAATTAGAAATATATGTTGTAGAAAAACTGAAAGATGGTAAATGAATAGCTATCAAATTGAAATTTTAAATAGGTTTGCTGCCCTAGACTGCTCAAAGGATGAGGAGAGAGAGTAACAATGAAAAATTGTCAGGAATAGTATTAGAAGCGGAGAGTAGTGTATGTCTTTGCAAAATGAATAGGAAAAAACAATGGTTTGACAACAAATATTCAAAAGTAATATAGGAGAAAAGGGAAGTAAAATTACTTTGTTTATAAAGTCCTAATGTATTGCGCTTAAACACATTTCTCATTGCAAAACGAAGTCCAGTGCTTTATTCGAAACAAAAAGAGTTTCTTTGTATTTGTTAGAGAGATATAAAATAGCAAAAATAATAATATCAAGGAACTTAATTTAGGTGTTAATGAATATAGGAAAAGTTTTATCAGGCTAAGTCCAATTTAGTGAAAGGTGAGTGTGGTAACCTGATGGCAGATACGAGCGAGGTTTTGAGAGGATGGAACCAGAACTTCAGACAAATCTTAAATGTTCATGAAGGATCCAAATTGGGTGAGCGTATTGAAATCTATACTGCTGATCCACAAGTCCCAAATCCAAGTAATAGTGAAGTCAAAGAATCTATTAAAGAGTTAAAGAACCACTAATATCTGGTATAGATTCAATTCCAGCAGAATTAATAAAGGGAGGCGGTTAAAACTTAGTAATAGAAATTCATAAATTGTCATGTTTCATTTGGAACCATGTGGTATTATCACAAGAATGTAAGGAAGGTTTTATAATATCCATTTTCAAAAATGGATATAAAAGAGAGTGTAATAAGGCTATAAAGATCACTTCTACCAACGTGCTATAAAATTTAATATAACATAATTTTTATGAGAATGATGCCATATAGAGAATAAATAATTGGGGATCATCAGTGTGAATTTCGACGAAATAGATCAACAATGAATTAGATTTTTTACTATTTGGCAAATATAAGAAAAAAAAGTGGGAATACAACATTATTGTCCATCATTTATAAATAGCTTTTTAAAATGCCTATGATTCAGTTAAAAGAAATAAATTATATGATATTTTATTTAAATTTGGGATACTAAAAAAATTTGTCAAGATAATTGAAGTATGTTTGGATGATACGCGTGGAGGGGTAGAGGTTGGATGTCACTTATCAGATACTTTCAAAATACATAATGGGTTGAAACAAGGAGATGCACTTTCCAAATTACTTATGATTTAGCTTTATTGGGCAATAATATGGAAGCTGTTGAAGCAATACAGAAATTTTACTAGAGGCCAGTTAGGAAATAGGTTTATAAGTGAACACTGAAAAGATTAAGCATATGACCAATCAGAGAACACACAATGGGGACGAAAATTTAGAGATTTCTGCAAATGACATATCATTTGACAGTGTTAATGAGTTTTATTATTTAGGAACAATTTTAACTAGACATAACAATTTTAGTTTGGAAATTAGGAAAAGAATATAGTACGGAAATGCATGCTATTACTCGGTCAGTACATTGTTGACATCCCACCTGCTTTCAAGGAATGTAAAACTCAGAATATACAAAAGTAGGTGACCTGGTGGTCTAGGGGTAAGGTGTCAGACTTCTATGCTGGCGGCCGGGGTTCAATCCTCGCTCCCGGCACAGATTTATCTGATTTCCAAACCCTTCCTTCACCTCTGACAAGACATCTTGTGAATGTGGGGAATGCCAGGCCACCACCGTGGTTCAGATTCCACGTTAAACAGTAGGTCCTTCATTTCATCTCACAATCACCCTACCATTACACATTAGCGTAATTGCGTATAACCCGAACGGGTAGTAAGACGCGGTGCTAATAATAATAATAATAATAATAATAATAATAATAATAATAATAATATACAAAACAATTTTACCAGTGGATTTTTATGGTTGTGAAATGTGGTCTTTTACCTTACATGACAAAAACAAATATAGGGTGTTCAAAACCAAGGGCTTAGGAAGAGGTTACATAATGATGAGTTACATAGTCTGTACTCATCACAAGATATTTTTAGAATAATAAAGTCTGATAGATTAGAGTGGGCAGGACTTGCAGCACGAATAGGAGATTCTAAAATCTTTTTCAGGGTACTGACAAGAAAACCCAATGGAAATACCTAGATCCAACTTGGAGAATAAAGTTAGAATGAACCTTACAGAGATAGGGTGTAATGAGGTCGACTGGATATAACTAGCTCAAGAGAAGGTTAGGTGGTATATGTTTGTAATTGTGACCATGAACTTTCAAGTTCCTAGTGCCATAGAGTAACTAAGTAGGTTTGTAATTGTGACAATGAACTTTCAAGTTCCTAGTACCATAGAGTAACTAATTAGGTATATACAGGAACTAACTCCTCTAATAACTCGAGAGCAAATTGCTTTCTCATGAGGTACTTTATGTTTAGTCAAGATTTTCAATGATTATTTTAATCGTGTTGAAATTAAATGTCAAATGTCTAATAAAGAATGGTACTCTAATATCAGGATGATTATATTTTTAAGCTCTACAAGTTACGCCACCCCTCTGGCTTAAAAATGGTTAATAAACCATGGTTAGTGAATTAACCCTTTGAATGCTATGATAATGTACTTAAAGTAATTTATATCTGATATAGTGTTGCTTGGGTTGGGTAAGGGCAGTAATATTTAAATCCTGTAATTTTTAAATCACCTCTAGTACAAGAAAATGTATAGCAAAACATTACACAGCTCATGTATAAAACATGTATACAGAGACTTTATTAAATGGTTGGAGGATGAAGTTACAGAGCCACCATTACTTACCAACATTTCTTTAGATGACCAGCAAACAATTATTGTTAATGAAGGTTTTGGTGAAAATTCTTATTTCACCAACTATCATGTCCTACACAAGCCGTTGAGAGATCCACGAAGAATGTTATAGAAGCTTCTGGGAAGCGAATCCAGACAACTGGGCGCTGCCATCTGGGCGCCAAAAGTAACCCCACTTTTTTCTTTTTTAAAAAAATCACTTTTTTGCAAAAATTATGGGTAAAAATTATAATTATGCGCAGCATTATATTTTATTTAAATGTTCTTTGTCTTGTATTAGTGCATTGCAATATTATGTGCAACACCACATAAAAACGAAATCATGTCTCTATTATTATAGTCCCTAACTAGTCTTAAAATTCTAGCAGAGACTTCGTTAGGTTAGGTTAGGTTAGAAATAATAATGGGGAAAGTGGGGGATTTCTAAGAATAAACAAACCAAATCTCGTCGCACCTGCACCAGAAATAAGTCATAGCTTGAAGGTATTATAATATCAGCGATATTATTTTAATTTGTACATAGGGATGCACATAAATGCTACTTATTATTCCTCTTTAGTGGCTTATTTTGCACACAATTCATATTTTTCATTTTTTGTGGAGTTTTTTTTTTTTAGAAATTTTATCATATCAAATAGTTTAACTTTATAATATAAATTAATTAAGTTTCCTCTACTAAGATTATTTTTAAAAATACTCCAAGAAAAATATATGATTAATTAAAAAAGTCCACTTTTAGTTTTTATTTATCATTTTTAATTTCAATTGAAAAATATTAAAAAATGGTGCATTTTTTATTCTAAAAATTTGCATAAGTTAATAAAAAATAAATTTTATTTTAGCGCCCAGTTGTCCTGGCGCCCAGTTCGCGCGCAACCAATTGGCCGCGACCATCTGGGAAAGTGTGTGGGCAAGAGAAAAGGGATGGATTAATTCAATCACAGCTGGAACCACGCCTAAAAATGGCTTCGTTTAAAACAAAAACTGATTACGAATTCTAATGTGTCTTAACATACCCAAGGTCAGTTGGTTGGGAAGGGTGTGGGAGGAACTCGAAATGCAGCCACCTTCATGTGGTGAGTTCTGAGTCGCTTAATATAAATAGCTGGTGAAGAGAAGACCACCACAATCTTTATACTTGTGTAAAGTAGAAAATATGAGAAAGTGACAAAGGTTGGGTTGGATTCAACAATCTGTCACTCTTTGTTGATTTTCTTAAGTTTTCTACCATTAATACCCAATTTCCTTTCTCCCATTAGAGTGTATCAGTCCATACAAAAGTCAGTTTATCACAAGAGGCATACTTAGAGAGCCTAAGAACACTTATATGAGCTTTGCCTGAACAACAACAAGCTAAAATCGTATGCAAAAATATTTTACCATTTTTGACCAAAATAGCGAATCTTTGACACAGTTTTGGGGGCAAAAGATATCCAATCAAGTCCATATTTTAGGAAGTTCTTATTGGTACCAACCAACAACTTTTACTGCCCCGAATGTTCCGCTCCACCAACTTTTATCTTTTTTGAGCCATCCAATACAAAGTTTGGTTGACTACTGAAAGAAAAGAAGTCACAGCCAGTACAGAAATACAATAATTTTAATTTGGATGTAGTTCACAAAAGGAAACAAGAGAACAAATATCAAGGGGAAGAAAAGAAGCTCTCAAAAGAAGAGAAAACTTGGGTGGAAGTAGAATCCACTCTCCATGAACAAAACAAAGTTGATGAAGTACATCATAGAAACAACCTTGACTTTAACGTGATATGATGCAGCACAAAAGTGGCCCCACACACCCCTGAACATCGTGACCCATGGCAGTTTCCAGGTCGGTACCTAAAAAGCTCCAACACCCGCACCCTGAAAGGTGGGACTCATTGGTTGGACCTGGACCGGCACCGGGGGCTCGTGCTTCCCACCTACCTAGGGTGGTAACCGGAGACATTTACTTCCACTCACATAAGCGACCTTGCAATCTCCACTCTTTCTCATGTGTAGGGGAATGAGATTACACCCATTGCGCATGGGAAAGTAATCCCCCACTATTCGTGTGTATGAGTGGAGGCACCTATGTTCTAGCCCATGCACTACTAACTGTCCGAGTTAGCCCCGGAGCTCTAAAATGGCTCATCGCACGAATGGCGAGGCCCAGAACCCTAGGAGCCCTGACCCCACCCCGTTGCCAACACCATCACTCGTTGGCATTTAAACTCACCGACCTACAGAGTCCAACCTGTTTCTGGGCCGCCACCTCGAGCAAGCTTGTCACGTGGGCTTTCGGCCTGACCCTGTGTACTACTTATGACAAAAGTAGTCTAATAGAGGCATACCAGTTCACAGGGCCACCCCAAGCACCTGTAGGTAACTGACGCAAGCATCAGTCTCTCTGGTACGACAACACCATAGAGACAGCAAAGATGAAGATTTTTTAGGATTCGAAGAAGCTAGAAAATTACCTGGACAATCTTAGATCATTAGAATAGGGAATCCTGGAAGACCTACCAAAAGGTACAACATGAACAATAAAGGTCTAGCCCTTAAAGAACAGCTTGAATGCACCAGTATTGCAGAAATATCTTTGAGGGAAGCTCTTACAAGAAATGAAGCTAAGGAGTGGAAAAGTGAAATTCAAGGTGAATTCAAAGCTATAATCAAGAACAAGACAAGGGTATTAACTGAATGCCCACAAGGGCGAAATGTGATTGGATGTAGACTTGTACTTAGGAATAAGTACAATGCAGAGGGTACCATGGAATGAAGAAAAGCCTGAGTGGTGGCCAAGGGATATTCTCAATGCCCTGGACTGGATTTCTATGAGACCTTTGCTTCAGTGGTGCGACTCAGCTCAGTGAGACTTTTGATGGCACAGGCTGTGGAGAATGATATGGCTGTTCACCAGTTGGACATAATTACTGCTTTTTTAAATGGCTCTCCTGAAGAAAAATAATTTATGGAAGTGCCCGAGCTTTTTGAAGAGTTGCTACCAAAAAGTGCAATGAAGGAAGATTTGCAAAGAGGAAAGACTTTCAAAGAGGGAAACAGCTTCTAAAATGTTTGTTGAACTCCAAGAGGGAAATAAAGTTTGTTAGATGAAAAGGTCATTATATGGACTAAATCAGGCTGGTCATCAATGGCACAAAGTGCTCAACATAGAACTTCAGGACCTTGTGTTAAGCAAGCTGAGCACATACATGTGTGTTATTGGCAGACGAGAAGCCAAACCGCTAAGTGTTGCCATTTACGTTGATGACACATTGATCATCTCAAGTGACTCGAATTGACTTTTTGAATAAATAAATAAAAAAAAAAAAAAANAAAGCTTTCAAGTGAAGGATCTAGGAAGTGTTAAATATTGCCTGAGGATTGAATTCAATGAGGAAAATGGCCCCAAGAAGATATCACAAGATGGATACGTTCAAGATATCTCCAGGAAGTTTGGAATGGAGAATTCAAAACTTTCGAAGACACCAATGGACCTGGGCATGAAGCTAGTGGAAGATGAAAATAGTTCAAGTGAAGAACTAGAAGACTATCCTTCCAGGGAGTTAATAGGAAACTTGATGTAGCTGGCTTTTGGAACTATAGACTAGCTAAAGCTTTTTCAGTGAAATATCAAAGGCAATTTAACATTTACCAAAAAACAATACTGGATCGCAACAAAAAGGACTCTACGATATTTACATGGAACTATGAGCCTAGGAATCACATACAAGAAGGGTTTAATTAAGTTTGAAGAATTTGTGAGTGCTGATTGGGCAGAATATACACAAGATTGAAGATCTTAGATAGGATTTGTTTTTTTAATGGAGCAGTGACTTGGGAGGCAAAGAAACAGCATACTGTGGTATTGTCAACTACTGAAGCTAAATACATGGGATTAACTGAAGCTGCAAAGGAAGCGATTTATTTAGGCAAATTCCTGAAAGAAGTAGGAATGGGAAGTGAAGGGATCGTCCCAACTTACAATGATAATCAGGGAGCCAAAAAACTCTCAACGAATCCGATGTTACATCCAAGAACCAAAGATATAGATATACATCAGGACATGCCAAATTTGCATTAGTCATAATGCAAATTTTTAGGTGAATTCTACTGTTTTCATGCGAATAACGCAAACTTAAATTTTTTTTATCTAGATAAACACAATTTCTTTATAATTGTTTAATTCATGCAATACAATTTTCAACATGGTAACACTGGTGATAACAATTTGCCAAGGCTGCCGTTTAAATTAAGATAGGTTTTTGCTGATTTTAAAAGTATTATATGAATCACAGGTGATATGAGTATTTTTTCATAGATTTGGATTTTTTTAGGTTAACATTAAAAATCGTAAACTGTTTTGTGTGTAAATTTGATTTTTCTCCAAATATGTTAATAAATAGTTAGATACACAATTTGAACGAAAAATGTAGACATGTTTAGCCTAGTTTTTTTTCAGGGAAGAGCTCGAACAGGGTTCGGTGTCACTACATTATTTGCTAACTTCTGATATGATGGCAGATGTATTCACCAAAGGATTACCAGGACCGAAACATCAGAAGTGTTTGAAGAACTGTGGGATGAACATTTTGGAATGAAGTGAAATGGTGTGTGTGTGTGTGTGTGTGTGGGAGGG
>CABFVZ010001191.1:47199-89571 GCA_902151445.1 Timema monikensis
GGGGGGGGGGGGGGGGGGTGTAGGACATGATTATGTAGCAGCAAGCTTCTGCCCTGACTCTTATTGTGTATAATATTTTGTAAACAAAACATAATCATATTGTGTACTCTGTGTCACCATTTTTTATCATTGTACTTTTGTTATTATAACTTATCTGTGCTTATTTGGCATCCACGACACATTCTATTGTATTTTTAAGAGGGGTTTACCAAAGTCAGAATCAAATTGGCTATACACTCACTTTGTAAAAGTTTGGAAACTCAACAACAGTATGAGTATAGCCAGAATTTTAGCAGTGGAATGCACCCACACATACAGCCATGGATTCTAAGGTGTTGTACTTATAATGGACCTGGTGCCATTTATAGGGAGATTGTAGTTCAAATTCCAGCCTAGAGCATTATAGATGGTTTTCTCTATGTGATTTATTAACGTGTTTTACTGAGCTTCTCTCCACACTAACATTTTCTCTCTCTCAACTAATACCTTCAAAATTTCCTCTTAGATTAAGCAGTCTCGTAACACTTGTGATAAAATGTAATAAATAAACAATACTAAAGTAGTGGAATGAACACTTTAAGTTTCATTATTTCTAATAGAATTGCCATACTTAATAAGATAAAAATAAAACGGCTTAAATAAAAGACTTTGACTATAGAAAACTTAAAATGCATGTGTGGAATAAGTGCACTAACATGCACTATGTAAACCCTTATTGATGTTAATCTCATGTGCTGTTAAAATGAGTTCGCTGTAATCTTATACTTTTACATTTAACATTGAATTAGTGTAATTTATTATGAGTACACAGTTTTTTTTTAGGATCAGCTAAGCCTTCGTGTACCCCCCCTGGTTAAGGGGCTGAAAAAAATCTCTATATAAATATATGACTTTAGCTTTCCTTTTATGAATAAATCTTTTAAACACATTTCAAAATAAACAATTCAAAACATGTGGCATGCTTTGATAAACCAAATATTGTATTGTGATATTTATAACATTAATAAAATTTCAATACTTATGGAAATAATTCAAACCATTTTGAAAATAAGTTTCATTTTTACTGGACTGAGACATGTCTACCGAAATGCATTTATGGTGATTTAATTAAATAAAGTTATGGGCCTCTCCACTTAGCTGACTGTGGATATCTTGTTCCTCCTGCAAGGGTGACGGCATGCAACAAGAACAAACCAAATATAAGCCTCAAATACGAAATGGTTGACCTGCAACCTGACAAAAAGGGTATATTTAACAATGTAATAGGTGACCTGGTGGTCTAGGGTTAAGGTATGAAGACTTCTGTGCTGGGGGTCCGGTGTTCAATCCTCTGTACCAGTACAGATTTATCTGATTCCCAAACCTTTCCTTCACCTCTGACAAGATGTGTATTAATCACAACTTGTGAATGTGTGAAATGCCAGGCCTCCACCATGGTTTGGATTCCACGTTAAACTGTAGGTCCTCCATTTCATTTCACAATGACCCTACCATTATACATTAGCATAAGTGCGTATAACCCGAACGGGTAGTAAGACGTGGTGCTAATAATAATAATAATAATAATAACAATGTAATAATAATAATAATAATAAACTTTTATTCAGTCAAATGCGGACAGCAACTATCAGCTAAGATCGACGAATGAGGTAGTTTTATGTTGTGAATAAAATAATTTACGCATACAATGTGTTTATTAGCTCTTTTACTTTCCAGTATAAAAAAAAATTATTGGAAGGTAGTCAAGCTGACTATCACATTAGGAGTGGTTTTCTAAATGGTGATTTTCCTATCCTCACTCCAGACAAAAATATATATTTTTTATTTATAAAATATTATGTTTAACATCATGGTTATTAAGGGTTAAGGATAAGATAAGTTTTTTAGATGAGGAGCATCCATATAAATATTGAGAGGATATAGAAAAACCACCATGATTACTCACACAAGGAATATACCTACAGTGTACCCAGCTGAGATTAAAATCCCAACCTCCACATCACTGACAATCCAGTATATAAACATGATTTTTTACAAAATCCTCAAAATTAAACTCTTAAAAAAATAAATGTCATTATTTTTCTGTTAAAGCGAGACCAATTGTAATCAACAAAAAACACATGGTCAGCATTTTTGATAACAATCTAAATACGTTTGCTGAAAAAATATAAATTTATAGCTAGGCAGGCCCATTCAATGAAATGAAGAGTGTGACATAAAGGATAGTTGTCTATGGAGGGATGGTGTTGGGGCTAGTAGGTAGGCCATGCCCCTTTCCCCTACCTTAATTTTCCTGTAAATATATTTAATTATTGTGGTAAGTGCTAACTTGGAACTAGAGTTAAATGTAGAACTTATTTTACACGATTAGTAGATGAGTGATATCTCTGATCTCACAATTAGATTAAATTTCAAAAATAAATCCTTGTTCATAATATAATTATTTATTTTGCGCTAAAATAAATCTGTCCCTAAAATTGATTTAGTCCTTAAGATAGGGCTGCAACATCACATATTCAATGGTGGTGGAACCGAGGAAGGTGGGTGAGGGGAGGGTGTGTGTGCACAGTGGACATATTTCCTCCTGTCAAAGTACTACCCTCTCCTCTTTGGAATAAATTTGCCCCCTTTAGAATTATTTCCCTCACTCTGATATTCTCAAATGTAAAGTTTAAAGATAGCCTTGAATAAAAATAAATGTTAAAACAAACCAAGAAAAATACAAAGTTTTGATAAAATGCGCGAGCGTGTGGTAGGGGACAGAATAACCCTTTTCCAATAAAGCAAATCAGCTATTGGTTGACTTATTATCAATTAAATGTGATCTTAGAAGATGTTGCTTGCACAATGAACTATAATTATGAAGAAACTCAGAATACTAGCTTTTAGAGGCATCTAATCCACAAATATGTATTTACACAAAATATGAATTCTACTTAAATATTTTAGTGTGACTCTTTGAATTGGGCCAGTATGTTGGTTTAAAAAGTCCGTAGACTGAACAAATTTTAAGTTGGATTGGGTTGCAATATAGCCTGCTAATTTGAGATGCCTGCTCTTGTGGATGAGTGATTTCTTAACTGAATCAGGCCAAGAGTAAACTTAGGTCTGCAGTGGTTCAGGATGATTAGATGCTTCCATACATCAATCTAACACATGCGGCAAAAGGGGATGAGAATATATTATTGAAAGTTAAAAAGCTTAGTGGAATTTGAACATAATGTGTGTCTGTGAACCTTATTTTTGTTTTGTAGTTTGTGATTATATTTGTGTAATGTTTTGTATACTTCAACCAGATAATTTCAAATTTATAATGAATTAAACTCATTATAGCCATTAACTTTTGATTTACTTAAGGTAAGAGAAGAGAATTAGTTTAGGAGAGGAATGGCAGTCAGAAATATTTATTAGGTGCATCTTTGCTTTATGCACATTCCAAGTACAATTGTAGCTCAGTAGTCTATTCAGCTCATAGCTCTAAGCAACAGATGATGGCTCATTCTTAAAGTAACACTTGAATTTGGCATATGCTGCATCAAGACTCTTTATTAATATCTGCTGTATAATGGCAGTAAATAGTTCTAGTTTATCATTAATATTATCTTACCTATTAACTAGGGAATGGTATTTTTTTCAATAGTTTTGTTCAGTTTTACATAGTAAGAAATATATAATATTGTGATGGAAAAGCCCAGGTAAAGATACCTTGATTTTTCCGTTTATAGTAAGCAGGTCTAGACAACATTTAAAGCCTGTCTGCATGCTCCTTTGGATAGAAAATCACCAAAATTCTTACATGATCCTTTTTCCAATTTGATTTTTTCCTTAACAATGTCGTCATTTTGAATTTATATATAAAACTAACTTAGTACATGGTAGAAATAATGTTTCCAGGAGGGAGCCAAAAGAAAGTTGATGTAATCTGTCGATTTTTTTTACCACCACATCTTACTATGTGTCTAGGATGCATGCATATCAGTTACGCTATTGGGGTGGGTATAAAGAAGGTGACATTTAAATGAAATGTACCCACATTGGTGTAGAGGAAGAGTGATAAACAATTTAGGGAAAAAAAACCTCTGCACACCTGGTCAGAAAGTGAATTCCAACCTCCTTATTACTGGAAAACCAGATTAAATGAGTCTGACATTAAGTCCAAGTGCAAGCCAATGTGGGTAGGTAAATATATTGTTTTGATATATATATATGTATTTGTGTATGTGAGTATTTGTGTGTAAAAAGGGGTGAGATTGTATCAGAATTCAAATACACAAAATTAAATGTGAGCATTGAATGTTAAAAAATAAGGTTTAGTAGAGTTGACATTCTTGATATATTTAAACAAAAGTGTTTTTTAATGTTAGTTATCTATAGTTTTGCTTTAGAATTATAGTTTTGTATTTACTCTGTTTAATATTTCAAGACACAACACAAGATGACACTGACTGAAATTTGGTTTAAACAACACAGATAGCTTGATCAATGTATTAAATCTTACTAATTTATAGAGGGATGGAAATAATGTTTTTGCAAATTTGTCAAATGTCACCAAAAATAACAAAACTGTAAATTTAATATAATTTTTTTCCTATAAATGTGCACTACTTTAATGCATAAATAGTAGTGACAACTTCCCAAATATTTAGACTGTAAATATAAAAATATGTTATGACTAGGAATGCATTCAAATAAAAACAAAAGTAGTTTTCTTCTTCTAAATATAGTTTTAAACAATTTTAATCAAATTTAACTCATTTATTAAGCTTATGGGAAGAAGAAATGTCATGGATAATTTGTTGACTGAAAATAAAAAGATGTATTATACAAATATATTTTCTAAAAACATATAAGTTGAGAGAGTTGAAGGAGTGACTGGATTTAAAAATATTAATTAAATAAGTGTCCGACACCTTACCACAGTCATTATCGCATTTGTCAACTGAGATAAAGGCCCCGGGTTCAATTCCTAGAATGGCCGAAAAATTTATCACTGGTGTAATGTGAATTTACCCTTTCACAATGATGAATTAATTAACGAGGACTGGATGTTGTGCTTGTCCTAGTCTTAAGTTAGATTATACGGCATGTGCAGCTAGCTAAGACAGGCCTAGCAAGCCAGTAGTGGAAAATATATAACTTCAGCTTAATCTATTTTAGCATGGGGGAGTATGTTCAATATATCAAAAATAATATGTAAACAGAGTCAATTATAATTATTTTGTAGTCTTGGTTCAAGGTCAATTGTCAAGTCATTAAATATATGTCCACAATAGTAAAAGCACAGGAGAATTAGAAATTCAATTAGAATAGTTTATTTACACTATAAAAAATATAGTTTAGGATTTACTAAAATACCATTTTGCAGTGACCAATATGTGTTGTAATTAAGAAAGTGCTTATCTTATCCAAAAAACTATCAATGTAGTACAACATATCGTGAACTATTTGGGATATCTTTTAAAATCATTAAAAAAGAAGTGGAAAGAGAGCCAAACCTTAAAATATTCGGGAAATTGCTGGATATCGCATTACACCTATTTTAAGAGATAGCTTGTGGCCAGTTAAAATGACTGTTTCTGCGGAGTTGAACTTATTGGAAAGTAAAGTTTGTTGTAAGTTTGTAAAAAGTATTTTCTTATTATTGGTATCAGAAGCCTTGCTAAATAAAGTCCACTTGTTCCAAAAGTGTTTATTGCCTTCTGCCTAAGGCTAATTTTATCATTAGTTCCGTTTATGAGTTGTATAATTGTGTTGTGATGTGATTGAAAACAAGATCTGTACTTTTCCGTTTATTCTGAACAGTTGCAAACTCTTTTACTTAAGTCCACTAAGGCTTAGCTTATAATATATGGCCATTGTTTAACCAGCCAAATAGAGCTCGCTATCTTTCTAGGTGAACTGGGTGTATACTTCTTTAGTATTTAGATTGTGGGAATTTATGACTTTAGGTGGGTTCTATATATTCCAAAACATTTTAAAAAACAGATATATAGTCAGTAATGTATCTATCATCTGACACTTGTAACCCAACTGATGCTAAAAATAAATGTTGACCCGAAATGGATTTTGGGTGTCACAGTAGAGGCTAAAATTCCTACTTTTTGAGTATTAAACTATCATTGTTGAAATTAAAAATAAGATAAAAGTAAATTTAAATAAAAAATTCCAGGACTGCTTTATTTTTTTTAGTGCCTATTAGTTCTTTTGCAAGGTTTTGGTTGGGTGTGAGCACTTAAGATATAAAAATTGATCATCAAGAACTTAATTTTTTGTGTGATGCTATTAGAATAGATATACACGTGAGTATTGCATGATGAAAACCAAAGCTATACAGTTCACTTTTGTTTTTTAAGGCTAGCAGATTGATCAGTGATAATCCTTAGAATTTATTTTTACTGTGTCTCTTTGTAATGTGTTCATATCTAGTTTTATAAATATTTTACATTTAATAGTATATTAACATATATTTAAACGAAAACTTTTGATTATGAGTACACATAGGTACATACCCTAACTTCACCAATACAGTTAGTTGCATAACTAGTATTATTATTACTCCCCCATTAATTTAAGGCACATCCAGAAAATAAGAACCATATATACACACAAGAATAAGTTTGGGTATTGCAAAGTGAGGTAAGTCATCATCTTTATACACCTAATTAACGTCTGCCATGCATTTAGTGTTGTTTGTTTATTTACCGGCAATCTTATTTTATGATGAATGTGAAAATAAAAACTCTAGCCATCTGAGAGCTAACGTGAGTAATAGAGATTCTAAATACAAAATCGTTTGTCTGATTGAAATTCATTGGCAAATTAATGAGGTGGCGGGACAAACTGCAATGAATGAAGGCTGTTTAGCGAAGACAGAAGGGAAGTGCCCAGTGAGAATCTAACAAGCCACCTATATAGATTATGAAAAAATGGCTTGAGCAAATGAACACAAAAAATTTGGGAAGGCTGACAATTCATCATTTCTGAATAGGTTTTTTTTTTTCTTGCTAGATGCTAGTTGAGTCCATGTAATTGTCAAAAATTATTTCATGTACTAAAAATTATATTCAAAAAATTACAAGATGAATTGCAAAGTGGTAATATTTAACTTTTTGAAGAGGTATCAAAACGACGGTGACAATGTATGAAACATGAGTTTATCATGTGACACTCAAGATTAAGCAGCAATCTTTCCAGTGGCAATATTCTGATATTCTGAAGCTGAAGAAGTTTAAACAAAGATGTAAAGATAAAAATAAAATCATGGAATCTGTTTGTTATTACAAAAAAGGTGCAATGATGATGGAATTCATGTTATCGTGAACTACAATAAAGAAGTTTAATGTGAAATCTTAAGAATTTTTGGCATGCGATTTAAAACAATATCCTAGGTTCAGCATCAAAGTTTATTTGCTTCATAACAATGCACAGCCCCATAATGCCATTTATACAGGCGTAATAATCGACCAATTTCAGCTGTAAATATTTTAACCACTCACTTTATAATTTCACAGTGCATCACCATTTTATTCCTTTGAAGAAACTTTTAGTCAGTTTGTGTCTGAGCAGTGATAAAGAGGCAAAAAAATGTGTGGCAGTGGAGCGAATTAAAATTTTGGTGGAAAACTTATTTGCCTTTTCTCTTGATAAGACCAATGTTTGATTTATTTGGCATATATGTAGAGAAGTATAGTGTCTTAATTATATTATAAATGTTACTTAATAAGAAATGAATGTGTTTTTTAAAAGCAATTTGGTTCTTACTTTCTAGACGAGCCTCGTACATCCTTTCTTGAACAACTAATGCCACTTAGTAGCAGTATTTCAATCTTGAACAATTACTGCCATGCCTCCTGAGGAAGCCACCTGTAGCAAGTGAAAGTTAGTGTTTAAACACGAACATGTTTACTACGCACTGATCTCTTGCAAGTAATATTTATAATGGAGACAAAATTTATTGTTCCTGTTCATCAGGGGTAGACTGACAGGTTCCAAGAGAACTGGGACTACAAATGTGATGACCCGTAACATATACTTATAATACTGCTGAAGCTAGATTTCAGTGTAAGCTGAATTATTTTAATTTTATCAATAGTAAACTTAATCCAGACACCATTTAAGATATATTATCGATGATTATATCACTGATCAGTCCACTTAAAATATCACTATCTACTTTATAGCATAATAAAATATTCTTCTATCTTGTTTTTGTTTGATGATAACTGGGATTCTATTCTATTTTTGATTCATTAAAGTTAATAAAAAGAAACCCTGCAAATTATATAGATAATATTAATCAATACACACTAAACAAATACTTTTAAGTTTGGCTTAGGAATATTTTTATAAACAATACCAAGAAACAATATACAGGACGGTTTTACATTTAATGTCATTGTACATCTTCACAAATTAAGTATTATAGAAATCCGAACTTACCTAATGAAGTTTTTGATTATGATTGAATAATAAATTAATAATTAATAATATAATGGGTGTAGTTTAAATTATTTTAAGCAAACCAAATCAAACCAGCACATCTCCCAGTATCCCAGTGGCCCAGTCAATCCATGCTGTTCATTTTAAATCTCTAAATAAATATTTAGCTTGATTTCACTCACCCTATGAATACTGGATCTTCGCGTTTCTCCATAACCAAGTTCATTCTCTTCCAAACCTAGGTCCGAGTTTGAATCTAAATGGTTTCGCCCAACTCCATCCTGAAATCCAGCATACATTGACAAAATTAAAAATAAATTTAGGAAAAAGTCTATCGGTAAGCTAGATATTCTATCCAAAATTGTTTTACACATTTTGTTTATTAAAATGGGCAAGTTAAAATAAAAATATTATTATTATTAGCACCGCGTCTTACTACCCATTCGGGTTATACGCACTTACGCTAATGTGTAATGGTAGGGTGATTGTGAGATGAAATGAAGGACCTACAGTTTAACGTGGAATCCGAACCACGGTGGAGGCCTGGCATTCCCCACATTCACAAGATGTCTTGTCAGAGGTGAAGGAAGGGTTTGGTAATCAGATAAATCTATGCCGGGACCAAGGATTGAACCCCGGCCGCCAGCATAGAAGTCTGACACCTTACCCCTAGACCAACAAGTCACCTAAAATAAGAATAGAACTAGGTCTGAGTTTGAGTCTAGATGGTTTTGCCCAACTACATCTTGAAATTCAGAATACATTGACAAACATAAAAAAAACTCTATAGAAGAGATCTATATGCAAGCAAGATAGTCTACCCAAATTTGTCGTCAACATTTTTTTTTTATTAAAATAGGTAGGTTAACATAAAAATCCTTATATATAATTTGATTAAGCCCGTTTGCGGTGAGAGAAATTACGAGGAAATGACTGAAAAGATGTTGACAAATGACCCATCATTTTAATGGTTTAGGAGTTCAGGATGCCAGGAAAAATAGTAGTTGTCCAAGAAAACCCGAATCCAGAGAATTTTCAGTTTTTCATTCTTTGTTTAATCACCATGGAAAGCGTTATTTGCTGCATGGCTGTTAATCCCTAGATAAAATTTATCTCTTTGGATGCTGGTAATAACACATCTAAATCGAGATGCCTAAATTGGTGAAACATTTATTTTGAATTAGAATTTTGTTGTTGATTCGCATTTAAATCAATAATATTGAGCATAATTTGAAAATTAAAAGGTTAAGTTGTTAAGTTCTTTAAACTATTGTTTACGTTATGTTTCGCTCATGATTAAATGATGTTTAAATATGTTTTGGTATGTATTATAAGTCCATAAACAATAAAGTGATCTTGACCAATGTTTAAAAATAGCCATTTTAACTATTTAGATATGAGTTTTGGTGTTCATGTTTTTCAAATAATGGGTTTTGTTGTTCATTTTATTTAAATATTGGGTTTTGTTATTTCAAATAACAGTGATGTTTGTGTAAAAAAAAAACTAAAAAAAACCACACACAAAATTCTCTCTTTATTTGCTTTTATGTATAATTTGATAAGCTCTTTTCTGGTAAGTGAAATTGCAAGAAAATGGTAGAACCTATTTTGACAAATGTCCACTCATTTTAAACGTTACGTGTCTGAGATGTTGGCAAAAATAGTAGCTTAAAACAAAAACCCAAATTTCCTAGCAAATTTTCCATCTTTTCATTCTGTGTTCGCAAGGGCCCATCTGTACAATCATTATTTGTGTACATCACCATGGAAACCATGATGTGTGTATAGTTGTATATGGACAGATAAAATATTTGTCTTTGGTTAAAAGTAATAACTAATATTTACTTGAGTGTTTTGGTGCCACAAATAGAGAGCTGAATGAGGGGTCATTTTAAAATTCTCATTGTGGTTCGAGGGGGGGGGGGGGGNGGGGGGGGGGAATAAACGTTTTTATTCAAATTAGATGCCAAAAGATCTCTGTAAAGTTTTTAGCCTTTGACGAGTACACTATTAGCTAAAAAGTCAAGTGAATGCTTTTTATTGAGATCTTTTCCCAATAAAAAGTTTAGAATATATTTTAGTTCAATAATTTGCAGAAATCAATCTAATGATCCACTAGTACTATCTTAAATTTGGGAGGGTCAAAAGTAATAAGAGAATGAGCAAACTTTCTGTATCAGTGAATGACAAAGTACTGTGGTAATGTAGAGTTTAATTTATGAATAAAAAACATACTTTTCCTATATTCTAACATGTCAGGTGACCAACTATGCAAATTAAATTAGTTTGTAGGTAATAATATGTTTTACCGTTTTAAAATATTACATTAATATGTGGATCACTTATAATGTTAACACTTTTACTGCCGACAGAAAATTCATGGTTCATACCAGAAATGCTGGCCATTTTTAGCTTAGTATGTAATGTTTATAGTAACAAAATAAACATGATATAATAACGATACTTACATCGTTTTAAAGATCTGATTATGCTCTTTAAATTGAAATATAAATCAATGATATATAACATTTTTTTAATATCTCTGTTTTAGTAAAATAAAAATTGAACCAATATAAATAATTTGTGATAAATACAGTGTAATTAAGAAATTATGTCAATATAGGCTAAAGTGAATACTAAACATTGCTAAAAATTAAAAGACGCAAACACAAAATTTTATTTACCAATCAAAACATTTTTTTAAATGAAACAATTCAAAACAGGACACAAAACACATATTGTACTGATATTGTGCATCTCGCCTACCATATTTTCCTGTTTCTTTTTTCTCTTTGCTGAACAAAAAAGAATGCGCAAAAATAAATAAAATGTAATAAAAATAAAGGAAATGCCAGTTTTTTATACAATGTCTAAATAAGATAAAAACATAAATAAACAAATGAATGAATACCGCCACAGAATACATGAAAAAAAGCTGAGAAATGTTCAAAAAATTGCATGTAAAAACAGAGTAAACCAAAATTTGATACCAAAGAAGTGTGAATGAATAATAATAAGTAATGATACTAAAACAACGGTTGCTTATATAATAAATATAAAAAGCAAATAAAACAATACTGTCACAGATAAGAACACGGCCTAATCTCAAACAGGGTCATTAAAACACGACTTGATGACAGCTGTAAACATCAAATGTTGCTATTGGAATAATTCAGATGCGATCAAGTGACAATTTCGGTAAAAAAAATATCCTTCAAACAATGCTAAAGATATATTAAAACATCCAAATACATTTAAAACACATGACAAAATGGAGGACATTTTAATACGTCTCCCGCATTCCTCATGAGTTCCACAAAGACATTTAAATATGATTCTAGTACGGAGAGTGTTAATCCATTGGGAAGACCTAGACACAGCTAAGAGAATAACATTATAGAATGGACTTGAAAGAAGTAGGGCGTAATGAGCTGGACTGGATAGAACTAGTTCAAGATAAAGATAGATGGCATACTTTTTAAAGTGTGGCAAGGAACTTTCAAATTCTTAAAGCCATGGACAAAGTAAGAAAAAACATTAACGTAACAAGTGGTTAGTTTTTAATGTTAATACATATACTTTGAGGAAATATTTATCTTTGTGCACCCTGTTTTAATACCTATATATATTTATACTAGGGGCTTGGAGACAAGGACGATGGAATTTGGAGGGATTTAGAGGAAATGAGAACATATTTGTTTGGATAGAGGAGTAGGAAAAAATGTAGAAAAAAACACCCTCAGTACAAACGGACAGGATTCAAATGCCAATCTTCCCGTCATTGGCAATCCAGTGCTTTGGTGGAATGATGGTTCAAACTTTGGGACTAACTATGTAGTCAGATGGAATATATATAAACAGTAGAACTTTTTTAGTTCAAAGTCCAAGGAATATCTAAAAAAAAATTCGAAAGATCCAAAATTCGAATTAACCATTTTCATGAGTATCTAGACATTGGTGCACAATAAATCTATAAACTCAAAATATGATGGTTATAATCGCACACATTTTAGATATCTGTATAAAACATGCATACACAATAAATATATACATAAAAAACAAGAAAAATTCAAACACAAAATACACAAACTTAAAAAAAATAATTAGAATATGAAAATCACATACTTAAATATGAATTAATGAAATCGTAGTCAACACATCCCCTGTAATAGGAAACCCGCGTGCTGGCTGTGCATAATTTCCGCTTTCTCATTTAGTAGCATTATGGGCAAATGGAGGGGTTTAGCAAACAAAGTTATGTTAGGTTTGAAATTAGTACAAATTCGAAAAAATTAACAACGTATAGTATTCAAACTATCAAAATATTTCCTTCTCAAAATAGAATGAATCTATTCCGTGGCGCGTGCTTAGCAAAGCAATCTGCGCAGGCCCAAGAGCCATTTTTCAAATGGAATACTATTATCCAACAAATTTTTCACTGCTCACTTATTTTCTCATTTATTGCTTTATTCATGGTCATAATATAGAATTAAAATCATAACCCCATTTGTTAGCTTCAATATGAAGTATTCAGACTAGCTAAAAGTACAGTGGTTCATTGATAGACGACATTACAATAACTTATTAAAATGAAACGTTGATTTGCACCTGAACCAGGGAACGTTCTGGCAAACCAAGGCGTTGTTCAGCGCCTTCACCAGGGAATGAGTAAAGTGATATTTTTTAACATTAATTTATATATAAATTTCATGGGAAATCATGGTGGGTTTGAGTGATCCAATTTATCAAATTAGCCAAAGCCTACTGTTTGTTTGTGTGTGCATATATATACAGTTGAATTTTTATTTCAAAGACATTCTCGCCAACACTTCAAGATACATTGTATACCTTATTTCATCCACATTATTAGAACTACAACAGCCATATAACTTGAGAATAGAATCCTCTCCTGCTTCTTTAACCTCGTTTTGATCAGTGCCATTTGTATTAAATATTATGGCTTTTGTTGGGAGCTGCTCAGACTCCTCAAGAATATGAAAAGCTATAATCTTGCCTATTCCAAGCAAGGAAGAAGTGGCGTCACACCCTGTTATAGCATGTAGGAAGAGGAGCACATTATTCATTCCTCCAATTCCATCACGTTTCATGCAAATATCATAGAACATTTTAGAAGATTTATGGCAAAGCATTGAAAGTTTTTCTGATTCTGGTAATCCAACAAGTAATATTAACAGGTCAGTATCTTGTCAAATTACAATTGCCATGCTTTGGCTATGACTCTTCGAGACACTTATTATGCTTTCTTTATGATTTCAACATCTGCATCCTCAGCAATTGATTAAGAAATATGTTCTTCACTGAGCTTCTGAACAAGCAATCCAATAAGATTTTTCTTATTCTTTGGATTGGCTAGAAATTTATTTTGAACTTGAGAAAATTGCATTTCAGTAAGTTTCTGCAGAATACTATGCAGAAGGTATCCCCCATCTATTACATGTAGCTTATTTCTCAAATTGTGTTGTTCTTCTTATCTTACATTCCATTTCTAAAATATCTTTACTATACCTGGTTCCCTTTATGAACATATTACTCTTTTCAAACAAAGCCAATGGATAGCTTATACTGGAAATAATATTTGAAGTTTTGTGTTCCTTGGGAGATGCAAATGAATCTGTTGAACAACTTATCAGGATTTATAGCAAGATCCTCTGATCTCACCCTTATACTGCTTGCTACAATTGCTATCATTTTGACCTTAGTCTTTCTTTTCAGCTTCACATCAGCAAAGCTATTTCCATCAATTTCCTTCATGCTGCAAAACCACACTTCATATCACAGTTACCACCATCACTTGTCGCTGCAAGCCCAGAAAACACAGAAACCAACTCATTTTCCTGCCGAAAAGGATGAGGAGTATGAAACCCACTAACAAATTTGTTTACATCGTGGGGATATCGTTCTCTTCAGCTATATATGAGTTCTGTGTGCTGCTCATTGAATTTTATTACACACTCAAAGAACTCCTCAAATGCCTCACTAAGCATTGTCAGTCACACAGTGTGTAAAGGACAGACAATAAACAAATATACTCGAAGTAATATGAATTGATGATTGTCGTTAAAATGTCACAATGCTAGAACTGTTGTGCAATTGAATGAATGTAGGAATAGGAAGAACTGCTTGGAGGTCATTTATGTAAGTTTAAGTATGCAATAGATTCATTCTACCCGAAATAATAAGAAACTAATCTGTGGATTATAGGTTTAAGTGTTTTTAAACTTATTTTGGTTTTTTTTTACAAAAAAATGTTTTTCTGTCCAAATTTAGATTAAAATATACAAACACAATGAGGAAATAATTAATTTCCTAAAGGAAATTTATTTTTTACGCTTTTATTGCTAATGGAGAATAAATATTTAACATCCTTATTTGATTTCCCCATTCTATTAGAAGATTTATAAAAAAACCCGCAGCATTTTACAATTAATAATTACCAAGAAAACACTGATAATAGAAAACACTTTTTGGAATTTGAGAGGGGTGGAGGAGAAAGCAAGAGGAGTAGGGGTGGGGGGGACTTTAGACTAAACACTTATCCAGATGAGGGTAGTTGATAGGAGTAAAATTAGGCTTTATGTTATTTTTTTCCTTTATTTGCATTTTTACGGAACAAGATGCCTGGACTAAAATAAGATATATTTAACACCTCTAAACATAACTAAAAAATAAAAAAATTGCGTGAAATGACTATTTTAAATCAAACAATGAAAACAAGATAGTAGGGCAAGTAAACCGTAAACAGCAGAAAACTGCAGGCCTCAAAGTTCACAATTAAAAACACAACAAGACATAATTATGAAATTTTTGGGGTAAATCATTCCCCTTCTTCAGCAGAAAAGAGTAAAACACTAACTGGACTATGGCAACATGGTTAGAGGAAGATGGGCAATTAAGATTCTGTTGTTGACGGTTTATTGATTTTGTTTTTTCGTGCTTGGATTCTGTAGTTGCCTGTTCTAAACTTGTTTCTTGACTTTTGGAACATGTATAGAATAGTATATTCATATTATATTTAATTATTAGACTATAAGTTATTATTTATTATTATTGTTTTTATAGAGATGACAGTCTGGTGTGAGTAGAACTGCTAGGAAGAAAAGGAGAGATGGTTAACTAAGGTTGAGACCATGTGAGTGCTTGGATTTGGTTATATTTTAGTGAGCGAGTTCCCACCTATAAAGTTGGGAATCAGTCAAACTATTGTGGAGGGCTCATATTACTCATGAATCCAAATCTACACTATCCATTTGGGCATGAAGTTCTCCTGGTTTGTCAGGAATGTTGCGGTTGGTATCAAAACCGTGATCATTCATTTGTTGTACGAGTGTTCCTGCGGTGAGGCCAATGTATTCAGCAATGCAGTATTAGTATTCTCATAAACAATTGTATACCGCAATCATAATGTCAAACAGAATAAGATTACCACAATACAGAACCTACAACACAGCTAAGCTACAGTGCTATTTCAACTCTACTGACTCATCTGCAGCTTGCACAATTTCCATGTTACCAGCGCTATCAACATAACCTTCACTGCCACCCCACAAAACGCAATACATAGCAGCAGCCCGCAGAATATCTATGATATGAGCTTGTGAGCCTACATTACCTTCACTGCCCCGATTAAGTGGAGAGCTGGTCCAAATAAGCGGAATAAATTCAAGTTAAATACTTGTTTTGTTTCTTTTCTTAGAGTTTTGTCCCAAATAAATGGCTGCCCCAATTAACCGGAATCCACTGTATTTATTTTTAACCAAGGATGATGTAAATATTCTGAATACATTACTATAAAGAGCATAAACAAACAGTTCCGAAATATGCATTATCATACATGAGGAAACAATTATTCAAAAAAGAATTTGAAAGAGGGGAGGCCCTAATGTGGTCCATTTACTTGTAAAAAATTCTTGAAAAGATTGTTGTATTTTCATGTGCAAGTATTTTCATCTGCAAGTTGTTATTATGTTTCTGTGATATAGGTGGATTTGTTTAGGATCATCATAATGAATCCTTTGTCAGCAGTGAGGTTAATAATATCTTGAGTGTTTTAAGCCTTGACAGGGCCTCTATCTCTTTTTGTATTGAAGTTATGATATAGAGTCTACCGTGGCTACAAACATCTTCGCCACCTAGCCTCCACCACCTACAAAAGTACACACACTTACCCCGTTTTACCGGGAGACCAATGCTGTGTTTTGATCCTCCGCACACATCAGACACATAGGACTGTTCACCATCAACATTAGACAAGAATGAAGTCACAGAGTGCTATGTAATCCGGCCCACATTCCTCGAGGGGCTATCAACGCGCAGGCGCTCTATGTGATCACGTGTGTTACCCTACCCCCCTAACTGTCGCTCTTTCGACGTTGTGTGCAGACGTCGAGGAGAGACTACGCCATTACTTGCTGAAGGTGACATCATTGGACTTGATATACCTCCCTCCCATATTTTCCCCACTGGGAAAATTTGAAAATAAGCTTGTACTCAGCATGGAGCTAGCACTCTTTGATGCTATTAGGATATTGGAGCGTACATCATGTAAGTGTACATTATGTTGGATAGGTTTTTTTATAATTTTTTTATAGGAATACTAAGGAACGACTAACTCTTGTCAAATTATGTTGGGATTCATTATTTTTTGAATTGCTTTGGCAGATTTATTTATTTGTATTTTACTAGATTTATTTATCAGATATATAGATTTGTTTAGATAAAGTAAATAAACTTTTGTACGCTATGTTGCACGGTAGTTTGTATGGCTTACAGTTGTAGTGTGTCTTGATGAATATAATATTGTTTGGTATTTGTACGCCAGTGGGAAAATAAGTATAGGATTTTGATATGTTCAAAGTTTATTATTTAGCACCGCATCTTACTACCTGTTCGGGTTATACGCTTTAAGTACTAATTACACTAATTGATTAGGAATTGGGAAGGTTGAATTAAAGGAAGTGAACCCGCATTTGCGTGGAGGGAGAGTGGAAAACCATTTAGGAAAAACCACCCCAGTTCACCCGACCGAGATTCGAACCTCGATCTCCCCATCCTCAGCAGTTGGGCTCAACACGACAAGCGCGTTAGCCAACTACGCCAGAGAGGCGGGTTATGTTCAAAGTTAATAGTGGAGTAAGATAATAAGTTAGGATGTTATTATGCTTTTTATTCTGTAGGTTACCCCCCTGCCTTTGGGTGTTAGATGGGAATAATGACCTTGTTTGTATACATTATAGCCAGGGGTATAGTTATGAGCAGAAATTTAAAATATGTTCATTAAGCAATAAGGTGTTAACCCCCTTTCAATTCATTTTGATTATTGTTCACGAACATTAACTCTATATCATATGAATTGGTTCGGTTAAATTAGTAAACATGTTCTTTAATCTTGGCAATTATATTTAGTGCACTGTAACCTTATGATATTAGTCTTTTTACTCATGCACACTAATTCACTTCACGATAATTATTGTTGGATGATTGCTATTGCGCAATGTTCGCAACCAACAATATATATATGTTTAAGTTTTGATTACTATCCCTGCAAACCGAACAAACCCTAACTTCCTTTAACTCAAATGGTTGTGCACTTTATTCTCTGAAAGTTAACACTGCTAAATTTAGGGTACCGAGTTTTACTGATTAGGTCTTGGCCAAATAAAGATCCTAGTGATCTTATTGTCTATTCTTTGTATTACAACCGCCTTTTCTATTTATAGAGAAACGGTTGAAGAGGTAAGAAATTTGTAAATGATGGCTCGGTTAAATTGGCCAAGACATAAGCAATGTATATTGTTCTAGTGGGTAGTCCGAGGGGGGTTGCAGTTGGAGGGCTGAGTTAACTCCTTAATGCTTTTTTGTGTTTTTAATTGTGAGCTTTGAGCCCTACAAATTTCTGGTAAGTGTGTAGGCCTTGCCCTTCTATCCTATTTTCAACGTTTATGTCAAATCTAATTAAATAAATTATATACTATGTTTGATCATTTATAAACCCACAGGAACAAATATATTACTAAAGATAAAAACATATTCAGTGGCTTGGGTGGATATAGATTAAGTTGATATAGTGTAATTATTTTTTAAAATTAAAAATGAATATAATTCATTTACAGCTATTAAATGGGTGACTTGTAGGTAAAATAAATGCTGGCTGTCATCAAGTACCTCTGAATTTTAATTTCAACAATTCAATGTACTTTCCAAAACATTTGTATAAGAAAACATTTATAAAAGTTTATATAATAAAAAATTTACTAACAAAGCTATTAAAAATTATATTCTAATCCTTTTGGAATTTTATGACCAACTCTTATACGAATGAAACAACATGACAAGATTATACCCACATGTGTCATTTGCTCTGTGGTGGTGAGTAATCTTGCAAGAGAATTGCAGCATACTGGCAGAGTTTCCAGCAGTGTGGGGCGCGTATGTGTCAAGAAAGGCTTCATATATCTGGAGTCAAAATCACCCCAAAGTCGAGCCAACAATGCTTTTTCATTACTTGAGGTAGTGCTGCCAGAAATTTCTCTAGGAGTGGTTGATTCCACATTCTGTATAAAAATAGGCAAAACAATTTAAATAATTAGAAAAGGTTTTAAGAATAGTTAAACTAGATTAAAACAAAATTATCCAAACACATTTTGCAGTCATTTTATGATCCCAAGAAATCCATTTAAAATTAAGTCTGATATACTGTTGGGTTTATATATATTTTTAATCCTTAATAATATAAATTAAATATCTCTATAATTTCTCAAATAATTTGTTTACTTAATGGTACAGTAAGTGATTAAGATTAAAAAAGTAGGTTATATTTAAAATCTCATGGCTCATATGAAAATTCCCAAAGCGAGACTAAAGTTTGGAAACGTTTAAAAAATGGACATATTGAAATATACTTCATGTTGAATGATGTCAGAGCCAACAAAATAAGTAGAATAAATTTAATGAATAAGATCAAGAGAATAGAAATTTTGAATTATGGGGACCACTCTAATGTACTAAGAATTGTGTCATTCATTCTATCTGCCTAGTTATTAACACCTTATTTTGTAGCTTCTCCGGTACTCCCTTAAATAATCTAAACACTCCGCTACAATATTTAATATTTAAACTACATAATGCTCACCATGAACCTCACATTTATTCATCTCTTATCATCTAAAATAGGAAACTTAATCATGTAAAATATAAATAATTATTTGGGTTAATTATGAATTTTAGAATTAACCAAGTAAGTTCAAAAAAACAAACTAATATAAGTTAGTTTTTTCTAGACAAACAAAATCGATCTTTACAATATTTTTAATGCAAAACTTAAATAAAAACTTATTACTCTGCACTCTTAGAGGGTGAGATTTAAATTAAAGCCCAATATAATGACAAACATGTCACGGCTCTTCACAAACTAGCATGAATCAGAGGTAATACTAATAAATTACTATATTTCCCACAACTAAACATAATACTTTTTGACCAGCAATCAAATATTCAGCAAAGAGAATCAACATTACATGCAATCCACAACACATTTTCTTTGATGACTTGACGATGTGTACTAAGGTCATAAAACCTGGGTAAACACAATCTCCATTATATGTCTATCCAGCTTACTATTTGACCAACAACTCTAGTTTTAATGTGTATAGCTTGGTTTAAAATCTCATTTTCCATAGTTATAGTAACAAAACCAATAAATGTTTTAAGTTAAATATTTCATATTAATGTCTCATTTAAATGAATAATAGTTGGGTTTGTATGTTCATGTATCAACAATAAAAGGGAAAGCTAGCTAGATTTAATGTCCATCACACAAATAGTACTAGGCTTTAACATTATTAATGGGCCACAGGAGAATAATTACTTTAGGTTGAATAATTAATACAAATTTATAAATAGATGGATGCATGGTTTAAAATTAGAACATTAAATTAAATAACAAAATAATCAGCAATATTAATCATTTTGAAAGCCAATCCAAATTAATTAACATTACACTAGAACCTGGTTAATCTAAACTAATTGGGACAGAAGCTTGTTTGAATTAACAAAAATTCAGATCAAGAGGGAGAATACAGGGGTATAGAATTTTCACGAATTTTAAATTACAGTTGAAAGAGTTTAAACAAATTTTAATTTATTTAACTCATGTACAACACATAATATGTAATTAACTATTTTTAGCTATGGGAAAACACTTTGAGTTACTACAATATGTAAATATTAAGCATTTATTATTATATATCACTGTATCTTACAATTCTTTTTAACTATGAGCTTGTTAACCAATAAAATAAACTATATTTGACTTAATTTTATTCCCAGTTTTCCAAAAAGTGTGTTCGGATTAACCTAAATTTTGAACTACCGAAATTTGTTCTAACAAGGTTTTACTGTACTTAGATTTATAAAATAATAATAATAATAATAATAAAAATACTTAGCACTGCATCTTACTAACCTTTCGGGTTATACGCTTAAGCACTAATCACTCTAATGGGTTAGGAATTGGGAAAGTTGAATATGAAGGTAGTGAACCCGCATTTGTATGGAGGGAGAGTGGAAAACCATTTAGGAAAAATCATTCCCAGTTCATCCGAGCGAGATTCAAACATTGATATCGCCGCCCTAGGCAGTCAAGCTCAACACGAAACTAGCCAACTATGCCACCAAGGCGGGTGATTTATAAAATAGTCTGCCTCTGTGGCCTACTGGTCAGAGTTCCTGGCTTTAGATCCTGAGGTCCCGGGTTCAATACTCAGCGGTTCCATAATTTGTGTGTAAAGCATGTGTGGATTGGAAACTAGGTCAAAATTAGCTTCATGAGGACAAATGAGGAGCTACTTGAATAAAGAAGCAGCAGCTCTGGTTTAGAACTAATATTTCTGGCCCGAGAGCTTGTTGTGCTGGCCACATGACACCATTTATCCACAAATATGTTAGCATTAGAATCGCTAATACCAGTGGACGCTTAGTGAGTATAGCTTGCTTGCAAGCTCACACCATTGAGATTTTTTAAATTTATAAAATATCAAATACAACCAGCTTTAAATATGTTAAAATCTGCCATCTAGGTAAAATATTGAAATGGGAGGGTGCAGATGACCTATTTATGTGAACAGATATTGTAGTTCGTACAAAAATATTGGCACATTAGAGTGTAATGCATATATACCACAAAAATTTACACGCAAAACATTCAAAATTATTCAAAAACCAGAATTCTAGTATAATTTATGAGGCAAAAAGGTTGTGTAATACAATGCTTGATAAGGCTGGCCTAGACCCAAAATAGATAGTGTATTTAACTGTAGGTAAAGTCCTATTATGTGTACATAGCAGGAGTGGCTTTAGGATGACATTTCTGAAGTTTAATAAAAATGATATATATATAAAACTAAAAAGAATGTATAACACTAGAGCTAAAATACACAAGGATTATGTAATATGAAAAAGCACACATTACACACTGATTTCCAAGTGAGCGACGTTGTCAGTGGCTAATTAACGTCAGAATATTCTAAATTCCCTTTGGGTTTATATGTTTCTATCCTAATCAAAATTATCTTTCTGGACATGTAATATTTAAATTTGGTGATTATTAATGCGAAATGAACTTAGAAAATTTGCTCTTAAGGCTATAAAAAAAATTAAATGTTTTTAGATGGTTAGTTCAAACCGTTTGTCTGCCTTTTAATATTATGATCTTTTGAGGGACATTTGGTTCCTGTATTCTAACTTAAAGCCTTCGCTTATCCTCTTAGCAGATGAGTTTAATATCTTATGGGTAACACCATTTTTGGATGGTGGCTAAACAGATAACATTCTTCAGCTCAGCCTAATTTTAACTTTTAGAGGGATTATAATCATTTGTTATTAATTAGGAGATTGTTTATTATTGTTGGATATGATGAAAGTTTATTGTATGTTAGTCAAAGTTGGGGCCACGAGCCAGTAAGTTTACACTGTTGGTTTGGTTTTAATATTTACATTTTTAAACAGCCGTTTCGAGGCATGAGTTCCAAAATTTAGCACTTTTGCGGATAATTTCAATATGTCCAATTTAGTTGAGATGATCTATGTTAAATGGGACCCCATTGTTATTGCTTGGGCTAAATGGGGATTGCCGATAAGGACAACTAAATCACTATTTCATGTTTACTAGATTAATTATTAATACCTGGACCTTTGATTTAACTGTTAATTGCTTTTATGACGGGGCTAATGGGAATTTGGTATGAAGGTCAATTTAATTAATGATTATGTCATGTGTTTCAGGTCACTATTTATGGATGTGAGGAGGTGTCCCGTAATTATCAAATGTTGGTTATCAGGAGCTATCATATTGTATAATGCTGTTTGAGCACTGGCAATTTTCTATGGTTCTTAAAACCTGTGTGTGCCCATTACATGAATGTTCATTTCAAAAATATACAATTGTTTTTAGCGCCTAACGCTTTATGGTGTCTCACTCTCTCATTGAGCTGTATTTGTTTATTTTCTGAATAAAATAACTCTCTTGTTACCTTCCCTTACCATTATTTATGTGTGATGATAAAAGGAGGGAGGGGGACACCAATAAGATGTTTGTATTGTCTATTACAGGGTAAATGGCTAGGCATGTGTGGTTTATATAGAATTAGGTCTATTGTCACTCTCTTCCACTTTGTATATAGAAAATCATTACAAACAATTCTAAAAAATGCTACTACCATTAAAAATTTCCTGTTCCACACAAAGTTCCCCGACTTTTCCAGGTTATCCAACTGCAAATCAACACGGAAAAACATATGATTTGATCCCAAAAACTATTGTTATTATTATTATTATTGTCTTACTACTTGTTTGGGTTATATGCACTTATGCTAATGTGTAATGTTAGGGTGATTGTGAGATGAAATGGAGGATTTACAGTTTAACATGGAATTCGAAACACAGTGGAGGCCTGACTTTACACACATTTACAAGTTATGATTAGTCCAAGTCTTGTCAGAGGTGAAGGAAGGGTTTGGTTGGCAATCAGATAAATATGTGCCGGGACCGAGGATTGAGCCCCGGACCCCCAGCACAGAAGTCCGACACCTTAAACCTAGACCGCCAACTCTTGTAATAAATACATAGACCCAAAACAATTAGAAATAGCTTGTCATTAGATCTGGTGAATAGGAATTAAATATCACAATAACTAAGGCTACACCCACTTCGGTGGCTGCATGGTTTAAGGCGCTACGAGACTATGCCGCCAACGATGGGGAAATTGTGGTTCAATCATAAGTGGGTGTCCTAAGGGCGGTTTTTCATAAATGCTTTCCAAATCTCTCTATTTATGCAAATGCAGGTTAAATCAACCTTCCTCATCCATAACCCTTTAGTGTAATTAGTACATAGAAGTATAACCCAAATGAGTAGTAAGACACCGTGCCAAAAATAAAAACTAAGGTTAAAGCCGATCATCGAAGGGACAAAATATAGATGTAATACTTACACTCCTGATACCTGTATAAGGGAGTAGTTCTACTTCCTCTTCAACCCCAACACTGGAATAAAATAAATAAATGGTATGTCAAAAACATGTATAAGATTTAACTTAATATGTTGACAAAAAACAAACAAATATAAAATAGATCATTTATAAAATTATTATTATTATTATTATTATTAGCACCACTTCTTACTACCCGTTCAGGTTATATGCACCTACGCTAATGTGTAATGGTAGGGTGATTGTGAGATGAAATGGAGAACCTACAGTTTAACTTGGAATCTGAACCACGGTGGAGGCCTGGCATTCCACACATTCACCAGTTGTGATTAATACACATATTGTCTGAGGTGAAAGAAGGGTTTGGCAATCAGATAAACCTGTGCCGGGACCGAGGATTGAACCCAGGACCCCCAGAACTGAAGTGAAACATCTTACCCCTAGACTGCCAGGTCACCCATCATTTATAAAAATTTAAATTACAAATTTAATAATAAGCTTAGGCCCTAATGACCTCATTATGTCAACAGGCCTCTAAACACAAATAATAATAATATCTTATTTTATCCAATAACTTAAAATATATTTTAATACAGATTGTGCACAATTATAGTTAGGTATTTATAATTAGAAAATTAAAAGATTGTTATTAAAATGCAAGTGCATGCAAAGTGACTTGTATAGTTTACAGATAAGTGGTATTATTAAAGCCATTCTTCTCACTCAGAGCTGGTTTCGGATTATTTTTATTTGTTAAAGAGGGGTTAGCAAGAAGCCAAAACTTTTAGGAATAAAATTATTAAAGAAATGAAATTATAGGGAAAGTGAAAGTGGTGTCCTAAAATATACAACTAGCCTGTGAGACTAAAGTTTGTATATTCATTAATGAGTTATTGGTAGAACGACATGCAAAAGGTGAGGTTATTTTAAGGGGCGATGTGGTGTTATTTTTCTCAAAAAGTCATATTTTATGCCAAAACAAATATTATTTATGTCATAAGAGTCGAGTTAGTATTCATTAAAAAAGTCCATAAAACGGTAGCCGGCTTCTGGATACACAACAATATTATATACACCAACATTGGATCATTAGTATATTATGGTGAGCACACAGTGATGTATTCTAGACCCATTCAAAATGAGTACTGTATATATTATTTATTTCCACACACATAATTAATTGTAAAATAAACTTTTCTTACATTGTTAACTATACTATCTTTCAGTTTCAAATGAAAACATTGCCACTGTGGCCAGATTATTTTCCTAAAGGTTCTTTTTTTTTTTTGTCAGAATATTGTTGTACATCACAATAGATCTTTGAGTCAAATTTGCACATGTAACCAAACTGCCTCCTCACATGTCTTTTGCCAATTCATTTGACCAATCCTCTTTCTTGGCCGTTGCGCATAACCCGAACGGGTAGTAAGACACAGTGCTAAGTATTACTATTATTCTTGGCCATATTATAAGAGTGATTATATATTCTTGGCAATTGACGCTTCCCGAAATTTTAGACACTCTACTTTTTATGTTTTTCTGATATGATGTATTTCACGCAGGAATACCTGCCATCCCATTTAAATTAACTTGCATATAACTGTCAACATTTTTCAATCATATTGATTTTTTTATCCAGATTTATTATACAATCAGAGTAAAATCAAATATAAATAAGCACAAAACAGTTCAGGCTTAGTAATGTCAAACTTGATATCTCAATATCATTACCACTATTTTTACAAATAACTATATTGAAATAATCGAATGTCAATTTATGTTTAGACCAAACATGACAACCTGTAACAAGGTCCATACATATTAATGTCATTGCTTGGACCTAGCGTGAAATCTTTTAGAGGATGTAAACAAAGAATCAATATATAGAAATTTAAGTATTGTAGTGTATAAAAGTAGAAATCGTAATCTTTAATGTTGACCTAAAAAAAAAAATACTAAAAATTCATGAAAATTCTCATATATTCTGTGATCCATTTCTTACCTTTAAAGTCCACAAAAACCCATTCTATCCATATAAACCGCAGCTCTGGCATAAAGCTATTGCGAGTGTTACCCCATTGAAAATAATATTGCATGACATGGTATTTTTCGAGTTACAAAGAAATTTTGTTTATTTAGAAAAAAATCTAAATTAGTGTTATTCGTGTGAAAACAGTAAAGTTCGGGTAAAAATTCACGCTATCACAAATGCGAAGTTTGCATGTCTCTAGTTAATAATATGTACACCTTAGTTTAGGAATAGAAATTCACTATAAAGGATTAACATTTTAATTCAAATACAATTCTGTTATATAGGTAAATGTACAATGATAGTACAGATTTAAAAGTGTGAGTTGAAGCCTGTGTGCTGAAAAAATGCCTTCACAGAAAGTACAAACGGCATCATCATTATCAGGATGAGGAGCACCTATTTCAATTTCTGAAAGAGACTCATCTGAATCAATGTTGAACTCTTCATCAGATTATTCAGCTAGGAAAATTAGCTTTCTTTTTATATATTTCTTCGACATATTTTTCCTTTGGTCTTGTTGTTTCACTGATGACGATTCATCTCCCTTAACAAACTTCTGTTTCTTACCTTCTTTTTTCCTTTGTTTTTATGCATTTTTCTTCTCAGACTCTTCTAATGCAAGTTTATAGGGAGGTGTATGATGTTATTTTTGCAGCTATCATAGACTTTGGTCCTTTGTTTGTCACCTTTCTTTTAGGTTGTGGAATTGGCCAAATATATTTCCATCCAGTAAAGAGATTGCCTTGGATCCAACCCGACGGGTGGCATTACCACTCTCACCATCTTAATAAACACGATTTTTTTGCACACTTATCCATAGACGTAATTTATAATGTTAATACAGGAATCTCACCCTTAGAACTTAACCTATACTAAACTACAATAATAATTAGCAGTTATGAAATAATAATTGCGTTAATAAGTGTCAAACACATACCTTTCAAAGTATTTTCTGGAGTGAAAAATATTATTATTATTATTATTATTATTATTATTATTATTAGCACCGTGTCTTACTACCCGTTCAGGTTATACGCACTTACGCTAATGTGTAATGGTAGGGTGATTGTGAGATGAAATGAAGGACCTACAGTTTAACGTGGAATCCGAACCACGGTGGAGGCCTGGCATTCCCCACATTCACAAGATGTCAGTGAAAAATAAAAACACACCACAAATCACTCACCTTTGGAGCAACTACGCCAGCATGCTCTACTTACGTCTAGTAACTATTTCTATAAGTTAAAGTGTCTCCCACTAGAATTCATGAGCTGCTTACTTAGAAAACGAAGGGGCCCATATTAACGACAAGGCTCATAAATCCACCCTCTTCTCACAAACTTTGTTTGTGGAAACCATTTCTCTTCAATTGTGTGTTTTGTGATTATTTATTCAAACATTTAACACTTTAAAATTATATATAAGTAAGATAAGTTTTTTGTGTCTTTATTTTCTTTTTTAATGTATTGAAAGAATAAAATACATCAACAGATAGAATTCTAAAAATTTTAATAAAGCAAAAAGTAAAAATAATTTTTATTCTAATTAGTTTTATCGCATTAAGAACAGAAACAGAATTATGAATAAAGTGCTTCAGGGCTCAAATTCTTTGAGCAATGCCAATTTTTAAGATATAATTTTACTAAAAGTGATACAAAGCACTAATAATATGAGTTCATGTCAATAAATAATAAAAATTGTACCTTTTTCTCTAAAGGTGCAACTTTTTTAATGTTGATGGGCAAAACACAAATACAAAGCAAAGATTGGACAAAACCATTGATAGTGATTTATGAGTGAGCCCAAGTATATCTCAGGGATCATAGCTATGTAAAAACACATTAGCCTAAGTATGGCTACTGCACCGTTTTTAATGTGTTAATATGAAAATGTATTGGCAGTGATCAGATTCATTTTAAATTGGGTTATATGTGTGAGATTTATTTTACTAGAAGCTGGAATATAGCTTTACAAGATGGTGTACAACAAAGTTGAGCACAAGAAATGGAGCCAAGTTTGCTAAGTGTGAAAGTGTATCTTTTAACGTGTTAATTAATCGTGTCCTAGATTAATCTATGGAGTTTATTTTATTGATTAGTATTTACTTCAATATCTAAATTAAATCTGTCTTTGTCTGTGTGCGCGTGCACGTATGTGTGAGGGAGCCATAGGGTGACAGTTCAAAACAAGATTTCTACTTGGATGAATTTTTTTTTATATTTTCAATTCTATAATTATTATCGTGTTATTCCTTATTAATATTTTATTTAGAATGAATACTTTTGTTTATTTTTTCATACACTTTTACTTACACGTAAACAATCACAAAACTATTTGTGAATCTTTTTTTTTATTTAAAGAATTTTAAGGAATTTTGAAATACTTTCTAAAGGATAAATCATTTTAACAAACCTATAAAATAATACATTGGCAAATAAATGACTGCTTAATGACTTGGGTAAACAATTTAGGCCTAGTATATCTTTACTAAGTATTTTATTGCTTGAAATATTCCTATATGAGTCATTTAATTAAAAAAGTTTTCAAGCTCTAAATAAGTACTTGCCTGTATTAAGATTTTAATAAAAAAAAGGATGTATTATTTCAATAAACCTTGAAAATAGCACACTTGCATAGAAATGACTCTTTAAAAACTTTGATAAACAATTTAGGGCCAGTATATTTTTAAAAAGTTGTTTATTGATTGAAAGATTCCTATATAGGCCATATTTATGAAAAAAATGTAAAGCACTTATTAGGTACTTGTATGTATTAATATTTTTATAAAAAACTGTAGATTGAAGTATTATTTTAATCTGTTAAGGCGACAAAAACATGTATTCATTTATTTGGAAACTATATGGTCTGGAGGCTAGTGTGTTTATATATATTTAGTAAAGAACATAAAATAAAACATTGTTTTGAAATAAAAAGGTTAAACAAAAATCGTCAATTATATAAAATGAATTTAATCAAGTTGTAAATATAATTATTATATTTCTATTAGATGATCTCTATTTAGTAGAAAAAAAAGCTTACGGTATTTTAAACCATGTGAGTAGTTGCATAGTAGCGCCCCCTTGCACTATCACAGTGATTATTACTATGAGAGATGTGGTTGTCAGCATGGCTTGGCGTGCTTCTGAAACTGTGTTCCTGATTGCAAGGGCGAACGACATAGCACCTCGCAGACCTAGACAACACACAAACTCTATTTAGCACATATCTACAACATTGGGGGTTTGCAAGTGCAGTACAAGAAGTTGCTTGGAATATACTTATTACAGAAGACATAACATTTGTTCACTATACTTATCAATGTTACACATAAAGCCTCCAAAAGAAAACCTAGAAGTTATTTTCTTGGTAACACTTAGCAATAATATTGAGATAAACAATGATGGTGTAACATAAATAACAGCATGAAAATCAGGCCATTAGTGACCGTGGAAATTTTTCCTAATCCATAGGTTTCATCTTATAATATTTTAAATATTTGTACTATCTATAGTAAATGCAAGTTTTGTTTAGTAAGATGAGATGCCGATATTTTAAATAATTTCATGATGTGATATATTTAAGTTCTTAGAATCAAAACAAAGACTTGTTGACAAACACATATAAGCAGTTTATAAGAACACATATACTGATTCTATAAAATCTATGTAATAAAGTAGTTTAAATGATTAAAACATATAAAAGGATTAAGTTCTAAGGATGTCTGTGAATAATAGTTAATTATGGAGAACATTTATTATTCTTCCTGGTGTACGATTTTAGATTCTTAATACTCAACAAAATAATTTTAAAAGACTACACAAACAGTTTTATTAACTAAATATTAATTAACAATTTTAATCATTTGTATATCCATGAGCAATTAAAATTGATTTAATTCAAATTAAAACAATGTTATAGTTCACATCACATTGATTAATGAAAACATAAAATAACATTTTTACATGTTTCTATCTAAATGTCCTATTATTCTTTACATATTTACTTTTCCTCCCTTGTGTTTTTTGGTTTCCTCTTTTAAGAAGCTGTGTCGTGAATTTCACACTCCCTCCTGATGAGTTCCAATATAATGAAACCTAAATCGAGGGATTGGTCAGTAATGATAATTTTCTTTAAGCAGCAGCTACTACCTCTTTGTACAATGGCAGCAATGTAAATTGTCAAGTTTGTTCTTTTAGTCGTAAAAGCCATATCGTGTTTGTGCCCTTTTATATATTAATTACTCCTATACCTCATTTCATATATAAAAAAGTGTACCTCAATAAGTGAAAAGAGATTATCCTTCAACATAGGTATAAGTAATCTCAATAGTTCCACAGCAGTAAAACCATTAATAAAATCTAGAGTTGGATTGAATCCACCATGTCACAAATCCTCATCTCCAATTTGTGTTCAAATCTAAATCTTGAAAAACTTATGTACATAAGAGTAAATATGAATATAATAGATTGAATATAATAGATTACAAGAAAACATGAGAAATATTTTTTTGGCAACGAGTCATACTACCTAAACAGGTTATAAACTAAAATAGTTTCCAAACGTTAAAATTCTTTCTTATAACCTATTACTATGTTCTGTTAAGTGTTAAATTACTTGTCTAGGGCATGGTTGTTAAGTTCATCCTATAATTATAATTAGTTTTGAACCATAACCAATAGAGCTCTAAAACAAATTTCACTTGAAAAATTGATTTTTTTTTCAAGGATTTGAGTTTCAAATAAAAAATTTCTTGCATCCTCAAATTTCCTTAGGGTGGGACTTAAATGCCTTTCACTTGAACACTCGAAATGCTAGTCTGATGAACGGTCAGAAAACTTGTATTCACTCATCTACCCTCTGTGACATCCATTAGCTATTTCTCAGAAGGATGTCAATCTCTCCCAATAGGCAGCAACAGCCCTATTACAGAATATCTGAAGTGCTGTTGACACTGTGCATACCATTGAGACATGAAAAAAGAAAATGTTGAACTTTGTATATATTTTAATCTCGATGTTTAAAAAATATATATATCACAGCATCTTGTTACTCCAATGAGGTAGTGATGAGGAAGGAGGCATTTTAGAGGTATTTTACCCTCATTTGCATGGAAGAAAAGTGGGAAACAATCAAGGAAAAACCCAAATTCATTAGACCTGAAAGGAATTCAAACCCCGATCTCTCCGTCATCAGTAAGCCAGCCTAATACGAGAGTGACACCGAAGACAGTACAACCACTAAAGCGGGTTTTTCGGGGTTTGAAATAACACATAAAACTTAATCAAATTGTACATCTTTGTTACATAAAATAACCAAATTAATTAGTTAATATTTTTTTTAGCATCGCGTCTTACTACCTATTCATTTTATACCTATATGTACCAATTACACTAATGCAGGGTTCCTACAGTATTTGTAAAAATATTCTCCCTGACTTTTCCCTGACTTTCCCTGACTATTTTCCCAAGTTCCCTGACCAATTTCTCATAAAATTTCCATTATAACTTTACGGTACTATACACGTGAAAATATTAATTTAAATAAATTTATTTCGGCCTCCTCCCCCCTTACAGCCGACCTTGCCTCACCTCTCATGGAAGAATAAGAAAGCAGACATCTTGCCAATCAGTTGAGGGAAAATGATGGAAAAATAATCCCTATCAAAAATTTGTAACAAACTTGATTCCCTTTGGTATCATGTGCAGAAATACGTATTAAATAACAGGCCACTAAGAACATACTAAAGAGTTTGGTATCATTACAGTTTTATTTTACCTAAACTGTACATTTCCTGAACTGAATAGCTTACAACAGGAACTCTGTCTGCTTTCATATTATTCATGTCTCAAGTCAATTTTATTTTTATTAAAATTATCACTATAGTCATACAATAAGAAACTATGTTATATTTAATAAAGTGAAGCTTGCTTCTTCTTCAGTTCTTGCAACTCCACGTCTATTGCTTCTCGTTTCTCTTCAGTTGCCATCATTAATTTTTTTCTTTCTCCTTCTAAATCTTTAACTTGTATATCTAATTTCCTCTTTTCTGCCTTCTTCTTGTCTTTTTCACTTTTTTCTTGCTTCTTCATCTCTAAGTATTCATGATAGCGTTTCCGAGCACCTCTCACGTAATCCAACATCTTTTTGCTAATGTGTATATTTTTAATCCCTCCTGCTTCTTGTATCTCATCATGAATGTGACGCTGTGCAATGACTGTCTTTTCATGCATGTTTTCAACCAGTAAAGATTTATTGACTGAAAAACCACCTTCAACAGTTGCATTCCCATGCGACAAGACAAGGCAAATCTTTATTACTTCCCAAAGATGTTTGTAGTTTGCTTCTCCTATTAGAAAGCTACCATAAATAGTGTCAAGTCCTACTTCATCACTAAACTGATCACAAGGACGAAATATTTCTTGAAGCTCAGATTTTTTGAGGTTGCAAAAATGCAAGTATTCTTTCTTGGCATTTTCAGCCAGAACATCATTTATGATGTTGGCATGGTTGAGTTCCTCCAAAAGAAAAGAAAATCTCTTCTGGGCCAGTTGAGGTGAATGTTGAATAACACAAGGATCCAATGAAGACAAACCTCTCACAGCTTTCTGTTTTAAGGGACTTTTTTCTTGTAGTTTTGCAATCATGGTGGTTAACATACTGCGGCACTCATGTATAAATTCTAATTTTTGTCTTTCTGTTACTGTGATCGCAGTTTCTCCTAACAAACGTTTTGTTGCAAATCCTATATCAATATTTTTGCTAAGGATCAAATTTTCTGATTTTTTTGTGTCAATAGACAGTAACTTTGGACCCGTGCACTTCATAAGATCAGGTTTCACACAACGATTCATAAGGTATCTTAGAAGTTTCTCTACAGCTTCAAAAAGATATGGAGTCATTGGTTTTGATGTCTGGAACCGTTGCAGGAAAGGCTGACATTCATCTGCAATTGTCTTGCAGAACGCTAGTTTACACTTTAGGAATGGATCACAGGCTGCTCTTTTCAGTGTCTCTACAGGTTTTGTTTTAGGAAGTTTTGCTTCTTTGAGAAACTTAATAACATGGTCCCAAATTTGTAATGCCCTTTGAAAGCACTTCGCATTCTCTAACCAACGCACACCACAGAACTTCAATGGAAAAGTTGTACACCCTGTCAACTGGGTGAACAATGCTCGACGAGCTGGAGAGTCAGTGAACAGGTAGTACATGTGACGTAATAAGCTACTTATATCCCAATCAACAGACTCTACTCCTGTTCTCAAGGAACCATGAACAACATGAAGCCCACATGTTCCCAGATTTAGCAAACTACATACTTCATTGTCTGTTACAGATTTGAGGTGTTCCTGAAGAAGTGTTATAAACTTTAAATTGACATTTGGGCCATCCATTGACACTTGTATCAACTTAGAGAGTGGAAGAGGAGAAATACCATCCAGAAAATGCTTCAGTAATTCTTCAGCAGTGCTCCTATCGAAAAACACACTGTTTAAGTAACGACTGATGACTTTATGATTTTCCTTGTCCCAGAATCTAATTACAATGTCCATCTGTCCTCTTTGAATAACTTTATTCAATGCCTCATCAAAACAAATTACAAAGTTGTTACATGATTTTAGGCGGTCCAGTAAATTATTATGAAAGAATGGAGCCAAGCCATGCACAATGAAGTATGCAGCCTTGTCTCCACCAAGGGTAAAGGCATTGGCAATGGAACACTCGGGAAACATCAATTGAAAAATTGTACTTAAATTATTGCACGAATTGAAAGACATTTTTTTGTCAACAACTTGCATAGCCCAAATGACTTCCGCCTTAGTTATATCATCTTTTATAACAAAAGTGTTATGGTTTCTTTGAGGCACTACACTAATTTCACTTTTAGCAACAGCTTCCTTCTGCGACGTTACGATTTTCGATGAAACAGAAAAACTCTTCGAGCAACCAGCAGAATCATCACTAGGTAGAATGTCTTTGTGTGCCAGAGATTCTCTTGAAACTGGGGAGCTCGATGAACCTGAATCACTTGACTTTTTTGAAAAAAAAGTCAACAGAGAGCGTTGATTTGTCAAAGTTTCAAGAGTTTTGATATGAGTTGGTCCTTTTGCATGGGAAGCTAATGCTTGCTTTCCCATATTACTTAAGTTTATAATTTTTTTGCACACTTTACAAAATGCCTGCAGCTTATTACTTTCAACACCACTTATCCAGTATGAGAATTCAGGAAAATGGTCTGGGCTTAGCCAGAGCTGGTTAAAAACGGTTTTTTTGTTAGACATTGCTGGTGTAGTCTAATCAGTCCTGGTGCACTGTATCAAACTATAACGATGACAAACCTTGAACAAGAACAAAAACAAGTGATCACTAAAGTTAAAAGAATTGTCATGTGCAGGCTAGGAGACCTCTGCGTTCACATTCTGAAATAAAATGCTACCAAAACTTGTGTTAGGGCAAGTTTGAGCATGGTAAGTGCCCCTCAGCTTTCTTCATTGGGGCAGTGGCTTATGACGCAGTAAATAGAAAAAATATTTTCTTTGTTTTTTCTAAGTGTGACATGAAGACATGAATTGTCATTTCCCTGACTTTCCCTGACCTTTTTAAAGCTTCCCTGACTTTCCCTATTATTTTTTTCCCTGACTTTCCCTGACTTTCCAGAGCGTAGGAACCCTGTAATGGGTTAGGGATTAAGAAGGCTTAATTTAGAGTAAATGCACCCACATTTGCGTGGACGGAGAGTAAATAAAACCCGAGATTAGCGCGTTAAATGACACAGCCACCGAAGCTGGTAGTTAAATGTTGAATAATTGGTACTAGCCAAATGGGCAATAAGGTGTGATAAAAAAAAGTAGAATATAATACATACAACAAATAAATGAAATGATTTTGTACAAATACACAATGTATTTTTCAAATTATCTTTTGACATCCCATGCGTT
The DNA here is from genome assembly GCA_902151445.1 of Timema monikensis. Classification (NCBI taxonomy): domain Eukaryota; kingdom Metazoa; phylum Arthropoda; class Insecta; order Phasmatodea; family Timematidae; genus Timema; species Timema monikensis. The sequence goes on from CABFVZ010001191.1 coordinate 82,109, forward strand.
GAATAAATCAAAAGGAAGTTCCTTTAACAAAACCTGTTCAGGTAATCGAATGGTCTAGGTGTCACTCTCGCAATAGACTAGACTCCCGATGATAGGGAGTTTGGGGTATGAATCCTGGTTGGATGAGGTTGTGTATTCCTAAATGGTTTAATACCCCCACTACCCTCTACAAAAAAGTTCTTTACTAACAAAATTGTCACTCACAATAGTTACATTATTTTTGTAACCTATATTTACTGAGTCACCATTAGCAAACCTAATGTTTTAGTTAGCCGATTTTAATTAAACTTAGTATGCACATATAATTATTATTATTGTCACTATTACTATCAAGGGTTCTGTCTTACGACAGTTCCATTCCTTTTGTCAGTGAACTTAGACCGCCAATGCGCCCTGTCCTCTGCCTCCTTAAATAAATAAATCGATTAATAATTTTTGTTTTCCCATTTAAAATGCATTGAAATGGAAACATTTTAACAAAAATATTTCAATAACTATCTTTAGCATGGTTTGAAAGCTCCATAAGAATTATAAAAGATACCCAGATATGATACTAAAATAAATAAAAACCAACAATATTGAAATATTAATTTTTTTTTTTGTTTTGAACCGTACATTTATGGGTAGGCTCAGCCTTAATACTTCATCCATGGAGAATCACCCACTTTTCAGAATTAATGTCAATAGATTACACCAAAAAGCTTATTTTTTCTTTCAAAAATCAACTCCGCAGGGTTTACCAAAAAAAGCAAGGGACACTAGCTCCGTCTACCCAATAGGAAGCTAGCCTTCAACACCTGTCGCCAGGACTATTTCTATTAGTTGGTTTTGACACTGGTGACAAGAGGTCCAAGAGGCAAGGGGTAGGTAATATTTAAGCCGCTTGTGCGTATGAACATATAGTAGTAACATAAATCTACACAGCACAAGGTACTCAAAACACGGAACGTGCAATGCCACAGAAAAATAATTTGTAGTTCAACTAAAACTGTCATTTAATATTACATAAGGTGAAATCATCTTAATAAATCATGTGCAACATTGAAAGTCTTGTTTATTTCATTAAAATAAAAAATCACAAGTAATCAGATTGTATAACTGTGTGAGTGCGCAGTAAGGCACGCTTGCGTTGACATCATAGAAAATAATTGACATCAAGATAATTGGCGCTCGATCACAGGGCAATTATCAGCTAATTAAACCAAATATCCATATCTTAATGATTAGCACCCATCACGGACCAATATAATTCAAGAAAATCTTAATTTGCGCCCAACGGGCATCCATAACATTTTAATTGGCGCCCAACGTGGGGATCGATCTTCGTATCTCCGAGACAAGAAAGGACTCCGTCGACTGAGACACACAGCACACTAAACATCACATGTCCAAGAAACAAGTAGACGTTCCACGCACGGCACACCAAGAAGACCACATCAGTCAAGACAGATAAACCTTAGATTTTTTTTTAATTCCCAAGATATAAAAAGCTTTGTTTTAATATATTAGAGATATCGTTAATATTAATAATTTGTATATTTTGGAAGGGAGGATGGCGGATTCGAACCCAAAATGGGACAGTGACACTAATAGCTACTTTGATGAGACAGAGTATGAAAATAGACCAAATAATCTGTTAGGCTTAGAAGATTCAGATGAAATAAGAGAAAGAGACCAGGACTGGGTCGAGCCAGTTGTAAAGGAAGAGAGAAAAGATAAGGTAGAAAAGGATACACAAGGAGATTTAATTATCATCGAAAGTAATACAGTAGATGAGTAAGGACATGAAATAATAAAGGAACAATCTATGGTGGAACCCGTGAGAAGTTAAGTTCAGTTTATGAATTTATTACTAAATAAAATGGATGCAACTAATAATAAAATAGATGCAACTAATCAGGAAATAGTTGCAACTAGACAGAAAATAGACACAAAACTTGAAAAAATCAATAACGAACTTAGTACTAATATAGAACAAAGCAAGGAGGCATGTGAGCAGAGATTTTGTTAATTAGAGCAAAAATTTGACCAAGTAGATATGGTACACAAAAATTTGGCAGTACGCTTAAATGATGTTGATGAAAAAGTAGTTGAAAGAGAAATGGTAAAAATGCTTTAGCAGAAAAACAAGACAATTTAAGAAAAGGACAGTTCAAATTAATGGAACAGATCAGAACTAATAAAAATAGAATATAAATAGTTGAACAGGAATCAAACAAAGGGTTAATGGAAGTATAAATTAAGGTAAGGAATCTTGAACTTCAAGTAGAACACACCAAAACTAATGTTAAAGTAGTCCGAGAAAACCCCGAAAAAGAACTCAATTAAGTAAAATTAGAATTTGACTCTTAACGGGATATGAATAAAAATTTAATTACAAAACAAATCGAGGCGGTAGAGAAAATGGATAAAACATTAACAGATTTTATAGCAGAAAATCAATTAACAAATCTAGGGGAAGTTGGTAACTTACACAGTTCTACCACCCTATTTGTTAAGGGACTAAGAGAAAGGTCACTAGGATTTATTCCAAAATTTAAGGGGAAAAGAGGAAATATTTCAGCGGTAAAGTACATAAACAAAGTAGAAAGATTATTTAAGGAGAAAAAGTAAATGAAAAAGTAAAAATAGAGATATTTTTATCAGGTCTAGAAAATGAGGCAAAATCTTGTGCAGATAGTATAGAGAGTGAATTGGGAAACATATGACCAGGCCAGGGAAATGTATTTTTAGAAAAATATTCATCTCAGAATATGCAGGATGATTTTCTACAGTTGATTTTTAATGTAAAATATGACAAGAATGGTACAAAGAGTGAATATTTTAATAAATTTGTGACTCCTGTGAAATATTTACGATGCCCAGTAATATAAGACAGATTGATAGGTCTCTTAATGAATAATTTCCCAACTGCAGTAAAATATGTTCTAATCAGTATAAATAAACAAAATATTAAAGATGTAGAGAGAGTGTTGATGGCATTTGATGATAGATATAATAGAAATAAAGAAATCAATGATCAGGTAAACAACATAAATAATCTTGATAGGCCTAGGCAATTATCTAACCCCCAAATCAGATAAGTCATCATTAATAGACAAGATAGACAAAATAGATATCAAAACAAATTTCAAACACAATAGCAAAATAGGAGGTATCCAAATCCTAATACAGTGTATCAACAGTATAGGAACTAAGGGCCTCCGAGGCAAATAAATTCAAATAATAGACGGCAATATCACAAGAATGTTTAAAAAAAATAAAAGATAGCGTTTTAAAAGAGGCTATTACCATGTTACCAGTAACTAATACAGTGAACATAGGGGCAATAGGAACTAAAAACAAAAAAGTTAAAAATCAAGTATTAACTGATGTTAATATAGATAATATAAAAATGAGTATTGTGCCCACACCTCTCGTGGACCCTTCCGACGCTGTGGGAGAATATGGGTCAGCCCCCGTTTTCACCGGTGTCGATAGTAGGGGTTCGCACACCAGACTTTGGGCGTGGTACGACAAGTCATTATAAAGGGGTTTTATGAAGAAGTCACTCAGGATGTTGTCACACAAGTCTTTATTCAGGACACTAATTCTACCCCTTGGTTGATTTGGTTACACAACTGTACGTAAAAGGTAAACCTCATCTCCGTTCTCACGCGTGATAACCTCGCAAATACCCCAAATTGCTCTCAAACAAGCCCAGAACCGAGAGCCGAAGGCTCGAGAACAGTCGACCCTCATGGTCAAGCCACGGAACCCAATGCGCCAGGCGCGACGAGGCCGTGCAGAGCCAACCACGCACGGCAAGAAGGGGAAGGGGGAACGGGCAAACCGCGCAGCCTCAAAGATAAGAGACGAGGAATTCAGCACAGAACTCCCCACTTCCCCTTAAATTTAAGGGCTGGGCAGGAGGAGATGAGGTGTCCAAAGTAAAGTAATTATAACCCAAAAATCCGGACCAACCAAGGAAAGACCCATTGACAATATCACATGTGACAAAATAATATCAAACAAGACACCTGGGACTCAATAACCATGAATGAAATATACCCTGATTTAAAATCTTAAAGACAACCAGAGTTCAGCACGCACGCGCTGAAGATTAATTACCTATCCTAAAATTACAATAGCAGAATTGATTACATCAATATATATATATATTAGAACAATGTCCAAAGAATATTCCTCGAAGGACTTAAGGTATAAATAACATGATTATTAGAACAAACAGATTAAACAATATACACAATAACTATCTATACAAAAATTCGGCAATCGATCGAAAATGCATTTTCGAGGGGTAAAAAGATACATAGAGATCCAATTAACTTAACACCAAGTCCTTATAACTTTTGTTCACTCTTAGTTCACTCGGTTCCTAGTATGCCCCGTATTATCTTAGAAGCACTTAGTATCGTCTTAGCAAAGAGCTCTCACATCCTATTGTCATTATGCTGAGATATGTACATGCAACATAGAAACGAACATCAGCTTATAAAGAAACACTTTTCTTCCTCAAAAAGAACATACATATGAACCAAAAGAGAACTTAAGCACTTGGTTCACTCGTGGAGTCAGTGACAAGGTTTTAGTTGCTTGACATGGGCACAACGCGTGGCCAGACCAGTGACAGAATCCATTAATTGGACCGTAAGAGGGGTGAGAAACTTGAATATGATCGTCAGAGCTGATCATCGGTAGTCTAACTTCGCCGTTTTGCCGTCAATTATGTAATTATGTAATTTGTATACAACTTTATCCCCGACCTTGTATGGTACTGGATACCTCCCTGCGTTGTACCTGCGTGCTACCTTTCTCTATGTTTTTTTCAGCTGGCAAAAAGCTTCCCCCCACTCGGCCTCAATGCATCTGTCAGATTGATCCTCCAAGGTGCCGGAAGTATTTCTCCCCTCAGGTTGATTGGGGAAAGTAAGTCATAACCTAACATCAAGGAGGAAGTAATATTATTATTAGTACTGCGTCTTACTACCTATTGAGGTTAAACGCGAATATAGAGTACTTTAAACACATCTACACTAGGAAGGTGTTATTAGATGTGGCTTGAGTAAATTTACTCGTGGCAGCCCAAGTGATGTAAGAACGGCGCTTGATCATCCACATTATACACCAAGTAAGATACGTATAAGAGAAACTTTAAATAATACAGATATTTTGTTAAGAGGAATTCCCCAGTAAATAAAAGTTTTTTTAAAATATGGCATAGGTAAATTTAACCTAAGGAGCCATGATCCAACTAGAGATAGAACCAGAGCCTAGCTAGGTCAAGTAATAATCAAAAAGGGGGGAAAATAAGGTTAATTATAATTACTAGGTTACTGTAAATAAAATGAAATATTAAATCCAACTTTAGCCATGATAAGAAACACCTAAAATAGAAATTGTAAACATTTAGCAGCAGCAAACTCAGTGAAGTAGAATTAATGTTTCTTTTGTAAAATAAAGAAGTGCATATCTGTTAAGAGGCATACAATTCACTACGTTTCTCATTTCAACTCTACTAGTAAACATCTATTGCTGTCCCCTACGTCTCCAAAACTGCTCTACTGGTAAACATTTACTGTCCGAAAAGAAGAAAGGAATGAATTCAAGGACGTTTACTAGGAAGGACAACCAAGAAAATAAAAAATAATATTTCTTTAGGAGTAAGATTCAAACCTGATATATTTACAAATATTAAATCTTTAAGTTTAAAAATATAATTTCTGAACAAATCATATTAATCTCATTTGGATTTAACATTGTTAATCACAGGATATTTTATAAATCAAAATAGGTGATAATAAGAGAACAAATAGATAATAGGACAAAGGTATGATTATAGGAGGAGGCATGGAACCTTTGAAGCACGTGGATAGAAAGTTAGTTGAGGGGTTGGTTACGTTTGTCAACTGGAGGTGCATGAAAGCAAGCGAGGAGAGATTATAGTGTGAGCAAATTCTAAGGATATATTTTTGTTAATTGTATATTATTATTTAGGTAAAAATTTATTAGTTCAAGTCTAGATAAGATTATGCCAACAGGGCAATTTTGAGTTTTATAAGAATTTAAATAATTTCAGTTTAAGACAAATTTTGTAGGTTTGGATAATTAGTTAAGTGATTAGGATCCAACTTGATTAGTATACGATATTGAAAATCAGAATAAACGTATCCTTTCACCAATGGTGAATTTTAAGAGTGACAGTTAAGATAAGGATATTAATATTTGTGTGGGGGATCATTTTAATTAAATTAATTAAATTTTATATAAATTCAACAAGTATTGGTTAAGCCATTTATGGAATCAGAGAGTGAGCTGATGAGCTGAAAGATAGAATTTAAGATAGCTAAGGAAATTAATTTAGATCTGCACTTGAGTGCATTATCACGGTAAGTTAAGGTGAGTGGAAACATGAGAGGCCAGTTGTGTATGGTTTTAAAGATTTTTTTTTATATATATAGGAGTTAAGGTGTATTGGGTGAGGAGTTAAGGTGTATTGGTTGAGGAGTTAAGGTGTATTGTTTGAGGAGTTAAGGTGTATTGTTTGAGGAGTTAAGGTGTATTGTTTGAGGAGTTAAGGTGTATTGGTTGAGGAGTTAAGGTGTATTGGTTGAGGGGTTAAGGTGTATTAAGACATGGACTTAGGGATGTGCAAGTCTGATCTATGTTGTTCAAGCGTCGTCATGAGTTTCAAGTTTAAAGATAGCCCGAGGGCAACTGGCAGTGTTGAGGAGTTAAGGTGTATTCAGATATGGACTTTGAGATGTGCAAGCCATGCTTCAATTATTATAACTGGTGAGTCTGGGAACCACCAAGGATCAGATAGCAGGTATCATCAAACATAGTGTTAGCCAGCGCAGCCTATGAGAAAGGTCAGTAACAAATGAGGCCAGGCATAGGTTTTTCACCAATATGTGATAAATGTCCAACAGTAAATCTGGATTTAAATTGACAGATATTAAGAAAATTATAAAGTTTAAAAGGAGAATCTATAATTGCATGATTTAACAGCCAATACTAATATAGTAACAAAGTGTGTAAGAGAGCTATTTAGGGTGTTCACCTAATTAGGCTAATTTAATAGATTTTTAATTACAAATTCATTTTATTTAAGTGTCTAAGGCAACTAGGTAAAATTTAAAAGGTTATGATCAATAGATAAGATTTTTTTTTTAAATTAGATAAAAATTTGTGAGAAAAGTTACTATAGTAATGAAAAAGAAAAAGTGGGATTAATTATCAAGACATTCTGAATTCATACAAAACTATGAAAAGAAAGATGATCGGTTAAGTAGTCAATATGCTCTAAGAGAAAATTATTTTAGTGGGACATCATAGTGGCTGTTCAAAATGCATAAGTAATCAAATAAAATTAGTGTTCATGAGTTTTAAATAAATGATTGAGCAGCGAAAATAGTTGGAAGAGAAGATGAGACGCTAAAATGTGTGTGTGTGTGTGTGTG
>CABFVZ010001191.1:89803-101267 GCA_902151445.1 Timema monikensis
GGGGGAGGAGACAACGACACTATCCAAATGGATCATTCAGTGATTTAAACATCAGATTTTTATTTGAGCATTAGCAAGGGTTTGTGAACTCTATGTTAATGTCAGGTATATTAAACTATGACAATAATACAATTCTTTACCTGTTGAATTTGTTAAGAAAAGTAATTGCATTGAATAAGAATAAAACTCACATCAGTTATTGTTTTAAACCTTTAGACGGGTCAGTTTAGTAAAAGACCTAAATCTTCCTATACCCTTACACCATTATTCCTTCTTTAATTGTTGCTATTTATTACTTTACTATCAAACACGTTCTGTTATCTGTTCCTCACATCTATTTCTTGGTCTCTTGAGGTCATATTCCTACATAACTCATCTATATCATTATGTTTGGTATTCTCTCCATTTCCATCCTCATTATAAGACCACAACATCTCAGTCTTGCTTCCTCTAATATCTCAAGCTCTCCCTGTACCCATTTTTCTCAGTGACTTCAGTCCTAATCCTAATAAACCACATCTAATTAGTAATAATGTGGTTTTTAAATTCAATTCCTTAAAAGTATGTATCTTATGTTATATAGTTGTAAAAATCAATATAAAAAAGATACACCTGTAGTTGCAAGAATAAATATTATAACTTAATGATTTCTTCTTTTTAAATAATTTCGACCATCTTTAAATAGTGAAAGTAGCCATGTCACTAAAAGTATTTAAGAATGCAAAGATCATTTTGGACCACTTTTAAGAATATGAAGTAAACAAGTCACCAAATGTATTTATGAATTCAAAACCACAGTAACTATGAATAGAAAACCTCAAAAATTCGGTTGAGATGGTGGAAGTATTAATTAAAATATTCTGTATGCCTTCCATATGTATAATTAATGAATGATAAATAATGTATATGGTATTAATAGAATAAAGTGATTATAAAGAAGACACAGAAAGAGCTGCACAAAAAGTATTTTCTAATTTTATACAATCTAAATTATAGTGGTTTTAAACTTTAAAATATTGTAATTCAAATACTACAAACCTGCAAAGAAGAGCATGTGCTGAAAATTGGAGGGAATCTTTGGTTTCCTTCCTAGATTAAGCAAGAATGCCAGAGGGTAAATATTAACTGCACGACCAACCATGGCACACAGCTATGGTATAAGTCAAAGAGAAAACTACACTAAACACAATTTAAATCACCATAAATTTGTACACAAGCAGTTTTAGGTATAATGTTATAATTGTTAAGCATATCATCAATATTTATTTACTTTAAAACATAGAGTAAAATTTTTACAATAATAAAACTTTAGTTGTCAGAAAAATAAAATAAACTTTTAACTTTTATTTGACCATTCATTAGAGGAAAGGAATTTAAAATAAAATTAGTTATAATTTAAGGAATGGATTAAATTTTAAGAAAATTTGCTAGCCAATACCTCTCCAAAAAAGCAGTAGTAACTTGGCACATCTGAGTAAGACACACTTTACACTTTATTAAAGGATACAAAACCAAAAAATATGAAAGCTGGATCAAAGCGATGTTTTGGAAATGTGAACATGGACACTCCAATATATGAAAATATAAAATTTTCAGCTAAAAAGTTTAAAAGTTCAAACAGTTTTTTTGTACGACTTCTTGAGTCAACGGACAAGTTATTGTAGGTATAGTGTGCCTGGCAAATCCCACAAAAGAGTACAGCAACAACTCCTATAACAAATTAGAAGCAAAAAGCAATCATATTATAAAACTACACATAATTTGATCAAAACATTGTTTCGAATATTAAGATATGTAGAAATATATTGAAGGCATAGTGACTACACATCTGGATTTCTTTTAAATTCTACGGAATGTTTAATTTTTTTAGTTTTTCTCTATATAATTTAAATATTTTATGTTACATAAAATAAACAAGGATTTGAGCTAAAAGCCATGAAATATATTCAACTAAAGTAACTAACAAATATTATTTGGTTATAACATTTAAAATGTCAAATTTATATTCGAATTTTATTTACAATTATCTATATACTTCCTATGACTTTCAATGTGCAGAACTAATGTTTAGTTACACTTTAAGAACTTGATACCAGGGAAATATTCAGGGTTAATTTAAACAAAATTAACAAAATATGTTTCACTCTTTTGTTCCCTATCTAAGATTTTGAGTGCATTAAAATTTGTAATTCATTTTAATCCATTTTTTCCACCGGCATTTTTAATACATTTTGAATTTCATTAAATTTAAAAAATATGTCCAATTGTATCTTTGGTGTTTCTTGTTAAAAAAATCAATAATCTTTGATAGTAGTTTGAGAAATTTATTTTTGCTTCCTTAACACAATAATTCTTTGATATATTTTAGCATCATTAATGCCACACAGATGCATGCCATGAGTAAATGTTGGTATGTGTTTATTTTCATCCTAAAAAATCAAAATCATAAAAAAAAGAAATTATATTAATAAAAGCTTCTACAAGGTTAAAAAAAAATTTGACAACATAATACCAAATGTTTATGAAAATCACCTCCTATAAGAGCTTAATTAAATGCCACTTAAATAACTTATTAAAAAAAAAAACCTCTTTTAGGATTAGTATTCACGAAAAGGTTATCAAATTTTAAATAATTATGTGGAAATTTTATAGGTATCAAAACCGCCAAAATGATATCAATTTGATTTATAATATCTTTATTTTCTAGTGTAATGTTCACTAATTGTAGATTTATTTTGTCCCTACCCTAATACAAAATTCATAACTAAATTATTTTAACTTCATGAACAATAAATGTTCAAAAGTCTCAAAAAACTTTTTTTTAAACTTTGGACTCTTATTGGCATTGAATTGGATAGTGGCATTCTGTGTAAGGTGTTTTTAAAACCACCTGATTCATAGGGCATTAAAAAAAGATAACCTTTATGGCTATATTACAAAAAGCCACACATTCTAAAACAAGACTTCAAAGTATTCCACTATAATCCAGTCAACGAAGACCAAAAAAAATTGAATAGGGGAAATAATTCGTGTAGTCGCAAATTTTTGTACAGTGGTAGAAGGGAGTACCATGAACAACATACTAAAAATCCTGACCGGTGGGGGTGAGCGTTTAAAGGTCATTCTTCCACGTTATTCTCATATAACTCGAAAACCGTGGCCTCTAACGAAAAGGTGTTCATGTACAAAATTAAACTACATTAAATTCCCTACAAAAAAGATCCTATTCAATTTTTCTCTAGGATGAATTGTTTATGATATGCAGGGGATGGAAAAATCATGGATTATTAAAAATAGTGTTTTAATGGTATAAAATTAATGTTTAATGTTAAATGAAGTAGGTTCAAAGCGAATATTAAATGTATGTACAACATCTAAGTGCAGTAGTGCTGTATTAAGAGATAAATTGTGTGCTGGGGATATGTAAATGGAGGGAGGTTGGAGGGCTGAAGCGTGAGGGAAGGCAGGTGGCTGGTTGGAATGAGGTCAAGCAACTCCCTTGCTCCCACCTTGCAAGATATTCTAGTAGATGTGTGGTAAGTGGCTCCACTTAGTGCAACCCACTTCAGAAGTGCCAGTAATGCCTAAATGGAAGGGATTTAGGCAGTTTGTCAGTAACATAATCAATGGTGAAAGAAGTGTAGTAAAATTCATGCCATTCATTAATTCACCACCAAGTGACTACAACACTGTGTACACGTCTTTACAATACGCTGCCAACGATAGCCAGCAGCAAGGTGCCACAATTTGTTTTGTTACTTTCGACCAACCGTTGTATATAAAGGCTTAAGAAATCCAGTCTGGGATAATTTCCATGAGATTGGGAGGATTTCATACACTCATGTCCTTCATGGGGTGCATTGGTCACACAATGGCAGGGTCTGGGCTGAAAGACGTGTTATGATCTAGTTTATGCTGAAAATTCAGTGGACAAGATCTTAACTGGGCATGCTTTCAGCAAAGCCGTCCGAGGACATTTACTCGTTCAAGCTGCCTTAGCTCGGATTGTTCTTGAAGAAGCTAGCGTCTCTGAAGAAGAAAAGAAGCATATTATCAGCATTTTGAGCAATATGGAAGATATTACTGTACAAAAATTTGAAGCGAATACTTGGTTGGCATCAATTTTAAATAAATTCAAGAATGAGCTAGATCGTGTAGAGAAGAACGGGCCTACCGCTTCTTTGTGGGTGCAATATTTTAACATGGTTTCATTGATGAAGAAGATCATAGATACTGAGCACCATGGTGATTGTAATGGCCACTCGGCTTGTGATCAGAAAATGATACCATTCTTCCATGCAAGCGGTCATTTTCAATATGCAAAATGTGCCCATCTTTACGTTCAAGAATTGCTATCATTGAAAACTAGCCACCCACATGTGTTCAATGATTTTGCAGATAAGGGTTATTTCACCATAAATCGAACTGCTTCACGTTGGGCAGGGCTTTGGTCAGACATGACCATAGAGCAGACTCATAATGCGCTTCATGAAAAGCTCAGGTGGCCTGACGCGAGGAAGAGGAATAACTGATTCTGTTCTAACAAAGTGGGTTGGTGGGTCCCCAAGAGCAATCGCCATCTGCTCGTCAATAGAGGAGTTTACTGGAGTGATTTTTAAGTGGGGAGCAGTATGTTCATTTCCGGGTATCACGGCAAAATAGGGATGGGCAAGGATTTATGAATGGTTCAATGAACATCCTCCTTTTCCGAAAATAAATTCACTTATGTCTCTGTCAACAGGGATAGTCAGAAACTCAAAAATAAAGTCACCAAGCCCTAGAAATTGGTACCGCAGCCATGCAAAGTTTTGTTAGTTGTAATTTTGGTGACATAAAACAGTCTCAGAAAAATGTGGTGTTGTCATTGGCTAGTATGAGCAATGCAGTAAAAGTGAACGGTGAAACAGTGACTGTAGACCCTCAGACCATTTTCCAAAGAACTGCCATTGCAAAAAAGAGTGATGAATATGTTGCGCAGCTTATGGAATATGAATTATCCTCATTCCTGTTGGCTCTCTTTAATGAAGGGGTAATGAGGAAAGAAAAGAAGTCTCCTCTCTACGATGCTTTTCCAAAGGATAATTATGAAACTCATGATCTACGAACAAGCACCAATGTATTAGATGGAGGCTTCCTCCTTCAAAGCATGAAATAAAATATGGGTACCAAGATTTCTGTACTTTGCGATCAATAAATAGCCTATGTACTCAAACGTTACGGTCAAAACTGTACTGTGGTTTTCAATGGTTATGGTGATGTCAACACTACAAAACGAGCAGAGCAGAAGAGATGGGGCCTCAAAAAAACTTCAGTTGACATTAATTTTAATGAAAGCATGAATGTCACTGTTCAACAGGAGCATTTTCTCGCAAACGAGAATAACAAAACCAGGCTTATTCAACTACCTCAGTGACAAAATGGCAGCGAGTGGAATAGAAACAGTAGTTGCTACAGGGGATGCTGATGACACCATAGTGAGATGTAGGTTAGAGAAAGCTGCCCTACATCCCACTGTCACAATAAGAGGGGAAGATGTTGACTTGATTGTTTTACTCATTGCTTTTGCAGGACCAAGGAGTAACGTATACTTCATGAAGCCTGGCAAGGTGGAATCAAAATTGTTTTCAACAAACAAACTCCAACAACTTCCTTTTGCTGAAACCATCCTCTTTCTCCATGCCTTTAGTGGGTGTGACACCCCCTCCGCCATTTACAACAAGAGTAAAGGAGGAATGGTTAAGCTGTTCAGTAAGATTCCTAGGCAAATGAAGACAATATCAGACATTTTTACTAACCCCTCGACACCAGCTGACAAGGTCGCACAGGCTGGTGAGAAGATGTTTTTAGAAATGTACCAAGCGAATGCAGATCAGCAAGACCTGAATCAACGCCGGTATGCTGCATTCCTAAAAGCATCAACGAAGCCAAAACCAGACCTCGCCTCATTGCCAGTAACCACAGGAGCTGCGCAGCAACACTCTTTTAGAGTTTATTTACAAGTAAGTTATATTAATTTGATTAACTTACAGTTTTTATTTAATGATTTTTACAACACTATTTGTTGTTACTTACAGATACAGCAATGGCTCAACAACCCCCTTCCCCCGACCGAGTGGGGATGGAACCTAGGGGAGGATGGATTGCTCACCCCTGTAACAGCCAAAGACCCAGGACACCTGAAGCGATACTGAACAACATCTTTTGCCAATGTTCTACTGGGTGTGGGGGACAACGGTGTGGGGGACGATGTGAATGCCGAAAAGCCGGCATTCCATGCTCCATGGTGTGCTGCACGTGCCACGGTACATATACTAATAGTGCACCGTTACTCAATCTTCAAGATGATGATGATGATTCAATTGTTGATATTTGAGATTTACACATTCAAGATAAGAGGTTTGTTTTTAATAAGTAATGTAGTTGTTCTGTTCTAAGTTCATTATACATTAAACATTAATTTTATATCATTAAAACACTATTTTTAATAATCCACGCTTTTTCCATCCCCTGCATATCATAAACAATTCATCCTAGAGGAAAAATGAATAGGATCTTATTTTATAGCAATTTAATTTAGTATTTAATTTTGTACATAAACACCTTTATGTTAGAGGCCACGGTTTTCGAGTTATACGAGAATAACGTGGAAGAATAACCTCTAAACACTCCCCCACCCCACTGCTCCCCCCCGGTCAGGATTTTTAGTATGTTGTTCATGGTACTCCCCTCTACCACTGTACAAAAACTTGCCACTACACGAATTATTTCCACTATTTTTACTTTGTTGACTGGACTACTACTTTAACCATCTAACTGTGACACAGTTATAACATAATCATCAAAAGAATTGTAGCAATTCCTAAACTACAAAAGTATTTTTGAAGAGCAAATGTTGGGTCATAAACCTTTAAATTTCTCTTCAGTGGTACCTAGCTCCCAAATAAGCAGGATGATGTTAGATAAAAAAAACATGTATGAATAGTCTGAAGGGAAGCACACAAACAATAAAATGTGACTTTAAAATAAGGTTTAAAAAAACACACCATTAGGCACTTTATACCATTTAAAGTGGGAAATTAATTTGTATATAGAATTTAGTTAAGTAACAAAGTTGCAGGTATCATAGAACATGCTATTTTTGGGAGTTGGACGCAATTATCTTAGACAAATTCCCAAGTGGTGTCATGTCTAATTAGTTAATTGTTAATGAACTTCCACTAAATATCCTGTATATCTATGCTATGCTATCCTGTATATCATGTATATCTATGCTCTGTATAACTACCAATCCAGGTTATTTACAAATTCACACAAATAGTGTTGGATTAAGGTAACATTTAAATAGAAAATTAATTACTATTTAGTTGGGATGAGTATTAAAAATAAATAAGATTTCCCTTTGAAAGTCTTATTTGAACAATACCCTTATGCCATAATAAACCAGACTCAACATAAAGCTGTGAATCAAATTTCAAATGTAAAACAAACCATTAGGGGTTCTCTGCAAGCTTGGGTTTTTTCATTCAAGTCGAACTCAAGTAGAGTATTTCTAAAAGCTCTCAAGTTCAAGTTTAGTTCAAATATATTCATAATTTTAAAATGTTAAGAGCATATATTTGTTTATTTGAAATGTAAATAGGTACCACATCTTTAAAATTTCAGATTTAAAAAATATACTAAAATGAATTTCCTTAAAATATGAATGACACTCATGTTTATAAAAATAAATACATTCAGAAAAAAATTAATAAATGTAATTGTCGATTTTTAATTTAGAAATAACGCATAAAACAAATTTAAAAACAAACACTTTTTTAACTTAATCAAAAAGAGGGCCTAATATAAAAATTAATTAAAATGGTTTCAACACTCATGTCTTTAAGGACATTAAAATTACACTAACAACTATATAAAAAAAGTAATAGAATGAATGATGGCTTGGAAAAGCACAATAAGTTAGTGTAGAAACACTGCACAATAATATAAGGTAAGTGATAGAAAAGGAAGTCAACCTTAAATGATAGGTTAGGCCTAGATAGGAACAAACACACTTCTCTCTTCATTTCTTCAAACACTTTTACACTTATCATTTCTTCAAAATTTCTACAGTTGTACATTGTTTTGAATTTTCAGAAATACTACTTTTTCATTAATGTGTCTTCATATAAAAAATAAAAATTTCCAAAAATTCAAAACAATGTGCAACTGTGGAAATTTGAAAAAGTTGGAAGTATAAGAAGAAATAGAGAAGTATGTTTGTTTATATCTAGACCTAACATAACTATCCTTTAAGATTTGCTTCCTTCACTATCACTTTACATTATTATAGAGTATGTGATAAAAAGTTTATAAAATCGCCGTTTTAGTAAGCTAATATTTCCCCAAAATATGCTTAAGTAACTTAATTTACCCTATAAGCGAACGTAAGAATCATAAATAGTTAGAAATTTGAAGTGTTTCGTATTTTGTTTATTATTCCTTAGCGTAAACGTGCATGATCACGTCTTCTGTTCCCCTTCCATTCCTCTATGCGCAGTTGCACATTCCCATTGTACGGGCTCTTGTTAGACATTATTTTACTGAGAAATGTACTTCAATTCAATTTTTAATACTCATAAAAGTTGATGCTCATACTTTAAAATTAAAATTAACAGAACTAAAATAATATTTCTAGCAAACAATATTACCTAGTAAATGCGTTTTTTTATTATAAATATGGTAAGTTGGATAAAATATGTATTGCAATAAATAAGATCAATATTGAATTTAGACAGGTTAACCAACATGATTCTCTAACTAAAAAGTAACTAAACTAATGCTAGTTTTGTAGCTAAATGCATTAATTATTATGAGTTTTAAATGTTATATGTTCGAAAATATTTAATATAATAATATATTCTGGATATTAAGTTTTTAATAAAACAAAAATTATTATTTTAGAAAGGAACCAGATAAAAATAGTAAAAAGAATCATTCAATTATTTAGTAATCTGTTTAGCTATTTAAATTTTCATTGCTTTGTCATGGAAATAAAAGTAAGCATCTTCAATCAAGTATCAAAATGGACGACCATATTGCATAAATATAAAGATCTAAAGTGGTTTTAAAGCTTTATTACGTTATTAATGAGAAAATTGATATTAATTTTTAACAATATGTTAAGTAACCGAATGATTTATAAGTGGAAATGCTGATATTAACTCAATTAAAAAACCTATGCTTACTATTGCGTTTTAAAAATTGATCAAGTGATTGATCAAGTGAAAGCTCGAAAATAACGAGCCTACAAAACTTTCAATCTCGATTTCAAGCTTAAGTGACAAGCTCGACTCAAAGCTCGAAATCCAAGTATTCGCAGAGCCCTACAAACCATATAAGAATATACAAAAGCAAGAGGTATTTCATTCAAATTTACTGACCTGTGAGCTCGGAAACTTCAGCAATGAGGAATGTGCTGTAAGACATAAGAACAAAGAGAGCTGACTCTAGAAGCGGAAAGTCTCGAACTCTTGTGAACTTAGTCAAGTGAAGAAAAGTTAAGAAAATATCAGCTATTGTGGAATTTTTTTTCAAGTTTAATCAAACATTTAGATTTATCTAGCTAGGTTGCTCATTTCAATAACATTAAGCATTTTTTTTTTAAAAGCAAGTGTACAACTTAAAAGCAAAATTAGTCTGAATAAACCATCCCACCAAAAATCTGCTAGGAAAAAAGTAACTAAAAAGTTAAACAAGATTTTAAAGAAGTAAATATACTGTATATATGACAAATAAGTATATTTAAAAGCAAGTTGAGCCCTACTCAAGAAAAAATAAAGCTAAAATTAGAGGCAGATTGAATTCTATATATCGGACATGAATTTTAATTTAAAACTTTCCTTTAAATCTCAAATCCCAATTCGTATCCTCAAATCTTATAAAATGAAATATTTTTCTCAGTATACCCAACAGATTCAAACCTTGATCTCCCAGTCATCGACAGTCTAGTCTACTATGAGGGTTCTGCATTAGACCAAGTGTTCTTACTGATATAGATGTATATTAAGTATGATCAGGATAATTAGGAAATAAAACATGAAGATCTCACTTTTATTCAAAACTTTCGTTGCAAACATACTTGAATCATTAGGTGTCATGATAGCAATAAGCTATCAGCAAATTTATAAATAAAAAGTATTGCTTTCTTGGTTATTGTAAATAAAATAACAACTAAGGTATACAAATTCCATGATAAACATTAACAACAACCAAAATTATTCGATTTATGCAAAATTTTGAAAATAGTTTTTTGTTAAAATCAAAAATAGATCTAATAATATGTTAAGGAGATTTAAAAAAATCTATTGTGAGTAGTGGGAATATGCACACACACACACAAAAAATTAAGTAGGCTTAAAAAATTATCTAATTTTTGGTTTTAAAAAAAAGGTAATTTTAATCTTTAAAACCTAATGTATGTACCTTTCATTGTAAAACTAATCCCATTGTCATTTCAAATATTTGTTATACAATTATTTAAACATTATTTTAGTTTATGAACGTCTTTTTTAGATTGTGGATAATAATACAGTCAACTCTTGATTCTACGACCCTGGGAATAGCGTCCCTCTCGAAGTAACAACCCTTTTTTGGGGAACCATGAAAAAGTGGGAAAAAAAGGTTGAAAAGTTTAAGGAAATCGGCTGTAAAATGTGTTTGTTGCATTTATTTGGGTCACTGCGTTGCAATTATCTTTGTGAATGCTGTATTACTAGTAACTGGGGTGGGTCAGGTATAAAAATAGACACCACCTCATCAATGCCAGCCAATAGCACTTGACTCTGTCCACCCCCTCCCATAAGCAAGACATTGTTTCCCCGCACGCGACTGCCGCTACATCACGCGCCAGGCTTGCTTTTGCCATTGTTATTTCGATTCTCGATTTGGTTACTATTTTGGTTTGATTTTGTGAACAAGGTCAGGGGTGGAAAAAAATATGTTAAAATTCCAATAACGACTTATATTGACTTCGTTCATTTTTTCAAAAATATCTGTAAGGTACGCAAGTTCCAACTTGTGTTGCTTCAAATTCTCACTTAAAAAAGGATCAGACATGTCGAGAAACTCAGTAACCGTGTCAAATAATTCGAGGAAACGGCGCAAACAGTTTCCTTTGGAAAGCCACCTCACGGCCGTATGTAGAAGCAAGTGTTCGAATTCCTCATCATTTTCATCACAAAGTTGTCGGAACAGACGGTCATTGAGGGAATTAGCTTTAATCTTGTTGACACCAGTAATGACCAGTTTTAGGGTTTCATGCAGGACACCACTCAATTTTTTCGCAGCTAAGTGTTGACGATGAATGACACAGTGAATAGTGATGACCTCTGGCACTTCTTTCTTAAGGTGGGCTAGAAACCCAGCATGACGACCTGACATGGCAGGAGCACCGTCTGTTGCGCAAGCGCTCACGTTTGTTAGGGGA
>CABFVZ010001191.1:102286-113176 GCA_902151445.1 Timema monikensis
ACCCCCCACTTATGTATTGCCCCCCCTGATAACCCAAATCGCCCCCAGGTTGGGAACCACTCTTCAAGGATATATTTCCTTTTCTGTCATATTTAATTTGACTGTTATAGTTGATTGAGTTTTTACAATTTCACTAGTCATATGATACAAATAATTTTTCTTACATGCTAAAGCAACTATATTTCCATTTGGATTATATTTTTTGAAATATTTCCTACTGATATAATTTTATTTCTATTTGTAACTTTCGCATAACTAATTAAATTTCTTTCCATTTCTTTCCCATAAAATACATTTAATATTAAATTCTCTACCATTTGACCATAAACATTGAATTTGTGTAAAACATTAATTATTTTAGTTGCTTTTAAAAAACAACCATCTCCGACTTTAAAATTTACCGGTACTTTGAGTTCATCAAATTCATAAAAATATTCATCATTAATTATGACGTGATCAGAGCAACCACTATTAAGTAACCATTCTACTTTACCGACGCGACTGTTAGCTTCAACGTACAATTCTTCCAATCCGGGTCTTACATCGATTTCCGTATTAAAACTGCTCGTATTACCGTCTTTATTTTGCTGTCCTTATTGATTTTGCCTTTGTTGCCAATTGACAACTCGACGATGTTGACTTGAGTCTCGACCGAATGCTCTTCCGCCACGATGTTGCCAATGTTGTTGTGGTTGGCATTCACCTCCTCTTTGTTGACCGCCGCCGGCTTACACAAATTTTTGCTTGGTCTCATGCTCGTACACTGAGCCTTAAATGCACTTCAACTGTTTTTGCTGCTTTCCTTTTTTTCTTTTAATTCAATCAATTTTATTTTACTTTTTACATATTCAACAGTTTATCACTTTCTTTTAGTACATCAATTAAATCACAAACATAGCTTAACGAATTTGGAAGCATTTTAATCATATAACTAAGTTTTTTTTTCACTTACATTAGCACCTGCACTTTTAAGTTTGTTCACTAGCTTTTCAAATTCAGTAAAAAAGGCACTCTAATCTTCAAAGTCTTTTAACCTCAATTTACCTAATCTATTTCGTTTACCAATTTGCAGTTCTGTAGATTCCTTTAAGTACATTTCGTTGAATTTTTTCATAATTCCATACGCAGTCTCTTTGGCTTTTATAAACTGTAATTGATCATTCAAAATACCACTGTTAATCACCGATTGCCTTCGAGTCCTTTTCAATCCACTCGTCCTCTTTATCTGTCATACCTTTATCTCTTGTCACTGCCTCTTATCATTTTTTAAATTTTAAAATCAGCGTGATTCTCTTTTTCTAACACTCGTAGTCCTTGCCGTCCAAAACAGAAATTCTCATTTCATCCGCCATCTTGGAGCTTTCGATTTAACTACACTGTACTACCATGTTGAATTATAACGAGAAAAGGTTTATGTTAAGAGATTGTAGACCAATTGAGAATAACTAGTTAGTAGTTTGATATGTTTTTTAATAATAGTAAATAAACATTAATACAGATTACGAATAAGCAAACTTTACCCGTACGAGAGACAACGAGAGCGTACCTGCACAGTAACAATCATATTATTACTATCTCTGCTCAGTCCCATGCACAAAAAAAACGGTATTGCTTCCATTGTGCACACACCTGCGAACCACAGATGTTGCTACATTTATATTCATTGTAATATAAATTTACCTATACTCCAACATAAATAACCCCCTGATTTAAACCTAATTTTGTAATTTTGTATTAAATATTATCGTTTTACTAATACTTTTTCATTTGTAATAATTTTATTCTTAGTAATTTAGTTACCATCGAGCTATCTGTCTCTCTAACACTCGATCCATTAGTCGTATCAATATGAAAACTTATCAAGTTTTTGTTACTTTTTGGTATATGCTTGTATTTTTTCCTTAGTTAAAAGAATAAAAATGAGTATTTACAAAACTTTAAAAATCGTTCGTCACTATCAGAAGATTTAAGGGTGAAGAGAGTATGAAGAAATAAAATAATTTTATTAGTTTTCTATCAAATGCTAATCTAACTATAGTTTCAGGTTGGCTTTCTTTACTACCACTTAAAATGCATTACATAACGGTGTTTAAACATTATTTTCATACATTTATAAGACATCACGCTATTATTTGTTTTAAGCTATGATAATTGTTTTGAATGTAACATTTTATTTCAAAATATTTAACTATATCATGTCAAGCTGAATTTAAGTTGAAGCACACACACTTTAAAAAAATAATATTCACAAATTCTTGTCATTTCTGTAACATGATATATATACCTTTGTACATTAAAAAGAGAAAAGCTTCAGGTTTATCAACGTGTTCATGATTTAGTTAGAATGTTTCCAGCAGAATATATAATATACATTTAAGTGTTAAATTTATACATTCTTGACTTCATAGCCATTGTCTTCGAGTATTGCTAAAGTTCACCAAAAAAAATGCCCGCCCACACAAATGGAACAAGATTTATGACGTGTTAAATTTCTAACTTTGTTAAATAAAGATATAATTAACATTTTCAGATATTGAAAAAAAAAAAAAAATTTTGTAGATTATAATGCTTTAACTAGATATATTACCTGCCTCGGTGGCATAGTTGGCTAACTCACTGGATTCGTGTTGAGCTAGACTGCCGAGGACAGGGGGATCGAGGTTCGAATCTTGGTCAGGTAAACCGGGGGTGGTTTTTTACTCTCCCTCCAAGCAAATGCGGGTTCATTTCCTCTGAATTCAACCTTCCCAATTTCTAGCCCATTAGCGTAATTAGTACTTAAGTGTATAACTCGAACGGGTAGTAAGAGGCGATGTTAAATGAAATAAAACTAGATACATCAGTCCAATAGAGTATACTAAGTCGATTGAAAAAAACCCTGTTCCATTTTAAAACACAAGTTTGAAACCTAGCTGCGAAAAATACAGGGAAAGAGATGGTAGGTTTCATAAATGCCTATACATCAATCTAAGAGTGAAACACATTATAAATGTAATTTTTCCACATATAATTTGAAATTAATTGTAAATGACAAAAGCTCTTACTCCTATAATTTAGATCAGTCAATAGCGCATTTGCCTACTGAGCTAAGGTTCATGGGTTCGATGCCTGGCATGGCCAAAAAATTTATCATTGGTGAAATGTGGGTTTACTCTTTCACAGTGATGGATTAAGGGGAATCGTGCATCGGATTCTTTTTGAGAACACATTTTTTTTCTCGGCAAAACTAATTCTAATTGTGTTTTGATTTTAAGAACATATTTATATCTTTTCAAGCTTTTTGATTTGTTTTAAAATGTGTTGACTGATAAAATTTGATTAATTCATTTTTCTGAAACCATAATTTCTATGTATTTGATTTTTTATATTTGACTTAATAACTTACTTTAGATTAAAATGTAAATATTTCAATACAATCGCCTAAATACTTTTTAAATAATTAAATATTACTTCTACATCTAAAAATAACATTTTTTAAAAGCAGTTTGTAATTATTTATTTAATTTTTATCTTGCTGTTTTAAGGGTTTAAATTTATTTAAATTTTCTGGTGGATTAGTTGTGAACTAGCAAATGTTTGATTATTGGCTCTAGGAGGTCGGCTTTTAAAACTATAGATGAATCAATCTCGTGGTGCAAAACGCTTTAACACATCACTTGGCCTTTTACATTTTGTGTGGCGCTTCCATGTTTGACTGACTTGACAATACCTGAAACTAGTAGAGAATTTAAGCACTCGATTCTAACATTTAGATTAGACAAATACTCCTCCCCCCATCACCCTCTGTATTTTCTTTCACAGCTTGAATTTGTGACGGCTGTGGGCACCGCCTCATTAACAACAGTATCAGTTTATACCATCTTGTGTTGCAGTTCTTCTTGGAAAGAAGGACAGGAAGATTGTCTGGTCAGTTAATTGCACCATTTAGTGTTTATATATTTTAGCTTCAGAGGAGTAGGTTGGTCATGCACCTTCAAACCTTACCGTAAATGGTTCAATATTTTTTTTAATATGATTAAAACCTCTTCACCAGCTATGTTAGTAAGAAAAACAAATTTGCAAAATATATGGTCACTGAAGGGAAAAAGAAGCTAGCTGGAAAGTAAGTATTTTTAGTACATATACATATAGCTATGTGGAATATCCTAAATTTGATAAACACTATCATTCTTGTTTTAAAGATGACATATTTTATTTATAAATTTTTTGTTTTAGAGAAGTCATTGAGGCAAATGGCTACATTATGACTGTGGAGTTTGACCCAGTTGTGCCACCACAGCTCGGTACATCTTGTCTTTGTGAACCAGCGCAACATAAATCAGGAGTTTATCATCTTATTCAGTTCCTGACTATACTTGATATTGCAAATAACAATAACGGTTACTATCCCATGGTGTCCCATAAAATAGTATGTCAACAATGATAAAAAATTTAACTCTCTAAAGTATTAGGCTACATATCCTTCCTACCCAGGCACTTAGCATTTTGTTAGTGTCTTTGAAACCATCCTTTCCCTATCCACGAGGGGCGGATCGATGGGGAGGGGGAATTCCCCCTCCCTCCAAATGGTATGGTGATGGACGAACAAATTGAAATTTAAAATTAAACACATCTGTGCGGATCCGGAGTCCAGAATGACCTTAAAATGTCACTTCTTTTTGAGTGTTTAATTTGAATTTTTTTTTGTAGATATTTCCTACTCCCTCCTACAGGTAAAAGTTCCTCCCCCTCCCAATCTAAATTGCTTCCCTACCTTCCACCTGACTAAACACCAATAATAAAAATGAATATCAGTTCCCCAACAGGGCAGACCCGAATTGCGCCAGTTATTAAGGGATTAAAAACTGTTAACTAATCCCGGACCCGAATTGCGCCAAGTCAAGTTCAGGTAGTCGGTGAGGGAGGTGGGGGGGATGATACAAACAAAGACCATCGCAAACAAGCTCTCGCCACGTTATGTCTTTCCTCCCCTTAGTAAAGGAATGTAAAAACGCCCTAAGTGCCCCCAACAAGACTTGTAACAGTAGTATTGACATCCATCTGTCCAATGCTTATTAATTGTCTCGACAACAGTGATTGTCCCGGTGTATTTTTTAATTTTTTTTTCGGGTTTTGTGTGAACTGTGATAATATTAGCGAGAATTATTGATATGGAAAGGATTTATAGTGAAAAAGGGAAAGTTCTGATTGTCTATTATAATTATACGTATCGACAGGTGAATCAATTAAAGTTGACGAGGGAAGAGAGGTGGAGATGCACTAAAAAGGACTGCAAGGCTAAAATATTTACTCTTGATGGTGGAAACATTTTCTCGCGGACTGAAAACGAACACAACCACGAACCACTACTAGATCAAGAGTTGAACAGAAGATCCATTAGCAACGCAGTTAAGAGGAAAGCTGATGAGATTGAAGTAAGGCCTTCAAAGTTAATCCACACAGAGGTACAGACACAGAAAAAAACTATAAAAACATTGACCCGCAAGGACATTAAATGTATCAGGAATAACATCAACTACACTAAACTAAAAACACTGCCAAAGTTGCCTAAATCTTCCGAAGAAATTCAATTTGCCATAGATTCAATTGAAATAAAAACTATTCAAGACGAAAACTTTTTGTTGAGAAACGAAAAAGAGAAGGGGATCGTGACATTTTCTTGCGACTCGAATCTTGAGTATTTGTGCCAGAATGAAATTGTGTTAATGGATGGAACCTTTGAATACGCACCGAAACATTTTCTTCGGCTTTTTACTGTACATGGGTATTTCGAAGGGTCATACATACCTCTAGTCTTTTGACTACTTAAAAACAAGAAAAAGCAGAGCTACATTGACGCTATGAGAATCCTAAAGGAGGAGTGCGAGAAGAGACAACTTCACCTTCAACCTTTATACATTGTGATTGATTTCGAGCAAGCGATTCACGAGTGCATCGTGTCGACTTTTCCACAAACCAGGATAGTAGGCTGTCGATTTCATTTAGCGCAAGCATGGTAAGCAAAACAATTTTATTTTACAACTTTACATAAATAATGTTATATAGTTTGTGACTTGATTATTATATTTTTCACTCTTGAAGATTTTTTAGAACTGCGTTTTACTACCTGTTCGAGTTATAGGCCTCCTTATGTACTAATTATGCTAATAGGCTTTGGTATGAGATAGGTAGAATGCAGAGAAAGTGAATCCGAATTTGCATGTAGTGAGAGTGGAAAATCATTTAGGAAAAACCACCTTCAGTTCACTCGACCAGGATTCGATCCCCAACCTCCCAATCATCGGCTTGAATTTTTTTTATTCAAAGTGTATATCTGGAGAGTTTTTTCTAAATGATGAATAGAACTGTATAATCGATCTTCAGAAAATAATTGAACTATGGGCAGTTTACTAATGATTAATTTGAAAATAATTTAAAATTTCTCAAAAATATCTTTAACAATCTTGATTTAAACATAGGCTACATTTTGGGTGTATTTAAGATGAGAATTAATACTGTTTATTTGGTTTAGGGGGCAAAGTTCTTTTAAGGGTAGTAGATGACTAGTTTTCAAAAACTCAAAATATTTTGAAAATATTTTTAACGATTTTTTTTAAATCAGCGTGCATTTATAATGAATAATAACATTGTGAGGGGCCTACTTAGTTTTGGGTAAAACAAACTATTTCAAGGATAGTTTTTTACCCCCTCGGGTGGCCGGACGGTCTAAGGCGCAACTCTCGCACTAGACTGGCCCTCGAGACCGGGGAGGTTGGGGTTCGAACCCAGCCGGGTGCACTGAGGTGGTTTGATCCTAAATGGTTTCCCCACTTTCTCTCCACGCAAATGCGGATGCACTTCCTATAAATTCAACCTTCCCAATCCCTAACCCATTAGAGTAATTAGTACATAGGCTATAGCCCGAACGGGCAGTAAGACGTGGTGCTAAAAAAAAGGGAAGTTTTTGGTGACTAGTTTTCAAAAACCATTAGCAACTTGTGCGCTTAGTAAAATAAAACAAACATATGGTAAACAAATTTAAAACACTCAAATTAAAAATATTAGCCAAATAAAATGATTTATTATTTGGTTTTAACACAGAGATCCATATAAGTGTAATTATCAAATCGTCGAATAATATTGTCTCAGCTGACCCATTAATTAAAAAGTGAATATACGCTATGATAAAGTATCTGCGATTCTGTCGTAAGCCTACTTTTTATTTGTTATTCTTGGCCATTTTAAACATATGCCAGCCAAAAAAAGTGAAATGTTTTCCTGTCTGTGTGGGTGTCATCACATTTTTGTACATATGATTACGGCCACATTTTTTTAGCTACGGTCACTGATATGCTATTTTGTAAAATATATTTATGATCTGTATTAAATCAGACTATGATTCAAAGAATGCTACGTTCCTATTTTCCTTCCTGCTTCCTTTTAATATTTTTATCATTAACATCCACTATGATTCCTTTTAGGTGGAGAAAGATTCAAAAGCTCGGTTTGGCTGCCACGTACAAAGACGAAAACTCGGATGGAGGGAAATGGCTCCACTACTGTTTTGGGCTCACTTACTTGAGGCCCGAAGAAGTAGAAGACGCTTTCTGCGATCTGATCAGCATCCAGCCAGCTGATACAAAACTGACGAGCTTCGCAGATTACCTAACTGAAACATATATAGATGAGATGGAGCAAGCGACATTCCCGCCGCGCATTTGGGCAGCTGACTCATCGGACTTATGGAGGACAACAAATGCGTGCGAGAGCTTCCATTCTAGATTTAATTCATCATGTGCTTCTCCACACCCAAACATTTTTGTCTTCGTACAAAATTTAAAATCGGTCCAAACTGACACGTACATTCGAATCAACAGTGTAAGAGAAGGTAATGTGCAAAAGACAGATAATAAGTCTAAGTTGAAACAATCATTCATTGAAAAAAAACTTAAACAGTTTAGGAATGGAGAAATAGACAGATTAAGCTTAGTGAAGTGTGTGTCCTTCCAAAACTCCTTTGTATGACTTGTTTATATTATGTTTGTTACACTATTATTTAGCATACATATAGCTATTATTGACAATGTTTTAAAAACGAAAATTTCACTTTGATATAATATTGTTTGATTTATATTTTTTGACTTGTGTCCTTCTTACCGCCAGACATAGCATTAATATTTGTTTATGTTCAGAGTTGGCGCAATTCGGGTCCTGTCTTGGGAAGGGGGGTATTGGCGCAATTCGGGTCCGGTCTGGGGGGGCACTTTTAAGCTCTTGGCGCAATTCGGGTCCGAGCTAAGAGAATTGGCGCAATTTGGGCGAGCCCCCCCAACAACGGCAAGCTTGTTCCCCAACTATTAAAAATCTTTATTTTTAAAATATGTTTGATAGTACCAAATTTGTTCTAAAAAAATAATTGTTTGTTCAATTTTTATTCATGAATAAAATGTTTACATTTAACTTTATTCAAGAGTCCCCTCATGGCTTGACTACAAACAACATACTTGCTTGTCGGACTTGTAATTATGCAATCACAAGCTTTCTCGTAATTATGTTCCTCTTAAACTCAACAGAGACTTTCTACAATAAAGTCATAAGATGTAATTTTAACCAATGGGAATTAAGACAAGTTAACCACTGAAGAAAATAAATACCAGACTATGCCAATAGAATCATTGAAATAATGATCAATAAACCATTCAAATAAATAAACAGATAGTTTTGTTATTGAAAATTTGTAGATCATCATCATCATTACTACACAGTACGGAAAAAATATGTTCTTATTTAATGGCTATTGAGTATTAAATGTAATATAACCTCTCACTACCTAAAAACATAATCCATTCACATATTTTTTTTGAAAAGAACTTAAATTTCTGTTAAATTTAGATCAACATTTATTTGGGAAGCTCGTGTTTCTAATACATTTGGTGAGTATCATAATCAACATTTATTAGCATTTTGAAAACAATATTAAATTATTATTATTATTGCACCTAAATTTCACCTAGCACACATTCTATGAATCTATCATTGAATTCAATATTAAAAACATAAGTGCCACACAAAAAGAATATATAAAAGGAAAAGAGCAGACATACAACACCATGGATTACATGATTAAAGTCATTTTAAAGTATCCAAAATTACATCTTTTCAGATAAATAAACATTATAAACTATTAAATTTTTGTTTTATTAGTAAATTTTAAAATGTAATATATTCTACTATATATTATTGGCAAGAAAAAAAAGTTCTAGTAGATTATTTAACAGGGTATTCGTTTTATCTGATTAAAGTGGTCTGATCATTTGTTTCTGATTGGCTCAATGTAAGCAAACGTAACTACACACTTGCAAGAGATGAACAATGTTCAATTCTGACATAAGATATTGTTTGCGTGTTATTGTAGACAGACAAAATTACTTAATTGTAAGCCCGATAAGTGGGTATGTTGGGTTGTAGAACTATTAGAGGCAACAAGCTGAGAAAACGGAACAATCCAAAAGTTTGTCAATTTATGAATAGTAATTAGTAAACAATAAAGTAGAAAATTTAACATACAATATAGCCTTCTATCTACAGATGTGAGATGTAAAATTTTCTGTTTTGACCAGGCCTATATTCCAATCTCATGTGATTAAATGATCTAATAGTCTGTGTGTGTTATTCAATCACGTCTAAATCACTGTTCAGTTTTAGGAAACATGGAAAACTAAAAATGCCAGGAATGTAGTGGGATTACTCCAACTACCCCATTAATTCATAAATAGTTGAAATGTCCAATTGGAGATTGGTGGTCTTAGGATGTTTTCTAAAAAAAAAAAGTCCATAGAACAAAAAGTGAATATGGCGGATTCAAAATAGCCGATCGAATTAGGCCGGAAATGTTGAAAAGGAATTATTCCTATTTCTAAACTGTAAACTGTTACAGTACTATGTAACTTTAATTTGTTTTAAATACTTGACAACCAGTTATTAATACTGTCACTCTTCTTTTTTTTTTACTAGCTACAATAAGCAAGAGTTCAAAATATTGTGTAGAGAGAAGTTTATCTTTAAAATAAATTTCAGCTTTTGACACATTTTTAGATTCTATCTCTAATTTGACATTGTGTTTTTAGTCAACCTACGTTTAATGTTTTGTAATACAATTTAAAACAATAAATGATTAATATACAGATATAATTTAAGATTTGGCTGCTTTCCCTCTGGTTAATTTTAGATTAAACCAGCTGATATGACCATTTTTTGAACGGCTGGAGTTCCATTTTAACATTTCTTATATTTACAGCATGGTTAGTTGTATTGTGTCCTAGACCTGCTTGCCACATTTCTATCTTCTACCACAAATAGATATTCTTTAGGTTTTGAAATTTTTAACCCCCTTCCCTCATTTAACCAACTCCTCCTTATAAATATAAAATGATAGAAATTAGTCGGTTCTCGTGAGTGGTTCATCTAGTTTCTTGCCAAATTTCAATTTCAAACCCTAATTGAATTTTTTAAATCTATTTTAAGCACCCCATGCACCATATTGAAATTCCAAATTATTTTTACATAGTAATTTTAAGTAGCCTATGGGTTACAACTATGCCATATTTTGGCCTTCTATCTGTTTGAAAAGTAGGAGAATTAGTGATGAGTGAGTAAGAAAATGAGGGCTTTTGGCTTTTTTTATATAGAGAAGATATATCACCAGCCCCAACCACAATTTCACAGAGTATCTTTTATAAATTCAAGAAGAGTTTTTTAAGTTTGTTACACCCCAATTTCACAAACCCTGAACTTAAAATTTCAAAAGTTAGGACTGTCTTTATTATATGGAGTGGTACCTCTACCTGTGTGCCAAATTACAATTTTTTACCTTGACTTTGATATTTTTTTAAATATATCCCCCCCCCCCCC
>CABFVZ010001191.1:113271-212266 GCA_902151445.1 Timema monikensis
TTAAAATTATTGTGCATATTTTTTTATTTTTTTTTTAAGTTTGAACCCCCACTCCCACATTTTCCTAACATTGAACATGAAATTTCATAGTTTAAGACTGGTTTGATTAACTGGATTAGTACCCCTACCCGCGTGCCAAAATTAAATTTTCTACCTTCCCTTAAAGGATTTTTGTATATTAATAAACACCCCAGTGTCCCACCCCTCGATTCCCGGATTCCTATTTTGAAATTTGATCAGATTTCTAAGTACTCTCTGATGTACAACTATGCCAAATTTCAGCCTTCTAGTTATTCAAGAAGTAGGATAATTAGTAATGAGTTATTAGGTGAATGAGGTCGTTCCGTTTGCATTAATATATAAATAAAAAATAACAAAGTTAGGCCTACTTTATTCCCCATGCGAAGATCAGATGGATACACCAGCTGTGCAGTATAAAATACAAGTGTAAACACATTTCTTAATATGAATCGATGGATATAGTTAAGTATTAATCTTTAATTTATATCATATATTTATTTTGAGCCAAATTTATTCACCCACTCAAAATACGCCACCTATATCTATCCTGAGCTAGTTCTATCCAGTCCATCTCACTACATCCTATCACTTTCAGGTCCATTCTGATGTTATCCTCCCATCTGCATCTAGATTGTCCCAGTGTTTGGGAGAGGGGGGAACAACTTAAGAATAAACACCTTTAGTACACTTGGCCGGGATTCAAGCCTCAACCTCCCCATGACCAGCAAACTATACAAGATGAGTTTGACGTTTATTCCATGTGCTGGTAATAAGTAAATCTATAAATTATTTATAAAGACAGTTTTTACTATTGCCCATATCTATTCTTCAGTTAACAAATATAGTTCGGCCTACTGTATTATTATATGTTCATCTAGTAAATTGCTGCTTTATTTAATCTTTGCTAAATGAATCATCTCCACAGTAATAACATTCAGAATGATATGTGGAAAATGATTTTAGTGTATCCATCTGGTATTTGAACCCAGGTCTCCCAAGTAATATGCAAACCACCTCACAATTCTCTGCAGATCATTAACCTAATATTTATTTGTTTGTAATCTTTTTATGTTCACAGTTTTCAGATGTTAGTAACAAGAAACGTGTGTACATGCTTTAGGGTGAATAATTGATGTGTACAACCAACTCCCATCTTCCTCTCGTCAACCAGCAGTCCCTTACTGCCTCCCACAGCTAATTCGGAACTATAAGGAATGTTTTCTAGGACTCACTAGGGGGTTCAAACTTTTCAGTTTTTTTTTTGTAAAAATGACTCAAGTACAGATTTAAAATACACTGTAAATTTTGGAATTAAGAGTCGCACTGAGCCGACCTCCGGGAAGGTCCAAGCTCAACTGGCACGTTGGTGGCCAATACAGGTATATTTCAGAAATTTTGTGAGGGAAGGGGTTCTAGGAGGGGGTCATTTTATCATTTTTACCCGTTGAGAAATAAATTTGGACCATGACGAATTTATCACGTGCATGATTCGCCTTAACAGCCAGGCACTGAATGTTGTGCCTGCCCTAGTCTTAAGTTAGATTTTAAGGCATATGAAGCTTCGACAGGCCTAGCTAGTTGGTAGTGCAAAAATATGGCTTGAATAAAAAAAATGACGCAGGCCACAGGCTGGGAAGAGTAGTGGATGTAGAGTAAATAAAAGCTTACTAAATTTTAGTTTTAATAAATTCTGTAAAAAAATAAATATTTGAAATCATACTAAGAATTAAAAATTTTCGTTTAGTATAAAGGATATCAGAGCAGTGATGCAACCCATGAGTGCTCCAATGAGCAAAGAAAGAGTAAAAATTCCAATAAAATCTCCAAATGCTCTAAAGAAGGCATTAGTCTCAAAGCCTCCTGATCCAGACTGGTACCGCTCTCCATAATTTTGAATAGCTCTGTAACAAAATGAACACACATTAACAATACAAACAATTTTTTACTCTACCAACTACAATCAGTTACTATTAACGTCATTGGTTTATTAAGTTTAAAAAGATATAACAAGTGAAAGAATCATGTTTAAGTTAATTATATAACTAATTATTCTCCTTGGAAAAAAGTGGCATGCTAGTAGTAATAGTTATGCAGAATATTTTTAATCAATTAATAGTATAGGTGTTGATTTTATTACAAATATTTCATTAAATAAAAATGTTAAGTATAAAAAACATTTATTTATTAGTAATTGTATGGAAAGTGGCTAGTTAGAGAAGCCTTAGAGGATGTGTTAATTTCAGGATAGGACGAGTCATTAACACAATAAAATACGTAGATGATCTAACATTGCTGGCCAAATATAAAGAAGAGTTGCACGAAATGAAGGACAGGCTGGTGGAGATATGGAGAAGATATGGTATGGAGACCAACATTGAGAAGACAGAAGTGATGGCGAGATAAAAAAATGAAGAGCAGATTAAAATCAAAAAAGGAAACCAGGAATTGGAAAACAGAACAGTTTAAGTATCTGGAAAGCCTTCTGACAAAGGCAATTATATCGTGGATCGGCATGGCCAAGGAAGCTTTCAACAAGAAGAGGTTACTGCTGACCAGCAAGTTGAGTTTGAAACTGAGGAAGAAACTGTTTAAATGCTAAATTTGGAGCAAAAACTTGGATTCTTAGGAAGATGGAAAAGAAATACTTGGAGAGCTATGAAATGTTATGAAGGAGAAGACTTGAGATAATCAGATATACAGACAAGGTGACAAATGCAGAAGTCCTAAGAAGAGAGTGTGAGAAGAGAACCATCTAAGATGTGATGCTTTGGTACAAAGCAAACTGGTTCGGAAACATCCTTAGGGAGAACTGTCTTCTTAAAGACTTCATAGAAGGAAAAGTTGAGGGTAAAAAAAAGCTCGGGAAGAAAGATGATTAAATATTAGATGACTTGAAGGAAAGACGAACATTCTGGGAGCTTAAGGAGGAAGAGGACAGGGCGCAATGAGGTATAAGTTCACTGACAAAAGGAATATGGATCTGTCATAACACAGAACCCCGAATAATGATAAACATTTATAGACAATAATTATTGGTGAGCAAGATAACACAAACTGGTTCTTATAATTAAGCATTCCTTAGTGATAAGTAAGGAACAATAGTAGTTAAAATAAATAAGATCAATGAATTTGGGTGAAATTATAACATTTTTAACCACATCTTACTATCCATTCTGGTTATATGCTTATGTTCTAACTACGGTAATGGTTTTAGGGATTAGGTAAATTATATTTATGAGAAGTGTACCTGCATTTGAATGGAAAGAGAGAGTAGAAAATCCTTTTTACACCTGACTGAGATTAGAACCTCAATATCCACATCTGTAGTCTTGTCTACTGCAAGAGTAGAGTGTTAGCCCACGTGCCCACCAAAGTGGGTAATTTATAAATTTAACTAACTCTAGTAAACATAAATAATTACAATATTATTAGGTATTATTATTCATTTCAATGCCAATTCACATACAGAATATTTAAACTAAATAACTGGAAAAATGTAAATAAATAAATGGTTTGACAAATTCAAAAATACTTTATCATTAAGTCTACCTTAATAAGCAGCAAATCTTCCAAAAATTGATTATTACTTATCAGTAACTTACATTTAAGAGAATTTATCTCTGTAAAACAAGTAAAGGCAGTTTCCAATTTATGCAAATCAGTTATCAAAAAATTACCTAGTCTTAAATGATTTTTTCTCTAAAAAAATCAGGTTAGTGTTCCTTATAGTGTAATAATGTATTCATTTTAGACCAAAACAGATCCATTCATAATAAAACTCAAATTTAATTTTGAAATTAGAATTAAAATTACAATTTTGTAATAAAGAATGAATATTTTACATTTAAGTTTGAACAAAATGTATTAAATACTTTTAGTTGTAACTCCAGGTATGGTAAGACAAAATTGTTAAACTCACTTTTTACTATGGTCAATGAAAACATCAATTCATCATCAATGATCTAAACTTCATGTTAATATGAGAAAGTAAGATTGTAAACAACAATAAATAAGAAAGTTTGAAATTTTTAAAGAAATTCAACATATATTCGTGGAAATTAAATGAGTTAAGAAAAAAGCCAAATTCAAACATTTCAGTTCCCCTTCAAAGATATTCCAAATGTGGAAAAAAGTGATACCATGAAAGAATTGGAATGAAATATGGTACTATGGTATGTAATCGAAGGAATCAGATTTCGCCAGGAGCCTGAATAATTAAAAAAAAAAAAGAGAGATAAGGACGGATTAGGAAATTATTGTCAACCTAGAATAAATGGAAAACTGTTAGAACAAGGGAATGATTTTGTGTACATGGGATGAATGTTCTGTTATAATGAAAGGTTAGATGGTGAAATTGACAGACGGGTGAATGAATCTATTAGAGTTGTTAGATGAATGTGTACTATTGCAAAGAATGTAGTATTGAAAGATACAAAGATGGCCGTATATTTAAAGATGTGTTAAAGCCAACATTGTTTTATGGATGTTAAGCATGGGTTTGTCAGGAAAAACATAAGAGTAAGATGAATGTGGTTGTAATGAGATATCTAAGAAATGTATGTGGAAAAACTAGTAAGGGCAGAGTCAGTAGTGAATGGGTGCTGAAGAAGTGAAGTTTAAAAGGGAATCCATTCAGTCAATAAGAAAAAAGTGTCTTACACTGGCTTGGGCATGTTGAAAGGATGAATATGAATTGAGACAATTTTGGATCAACTCCAGTAGTCAGCAAGTGTATAGAATGTTTGTTATCAAATATGATCATTCTAAATGAATTACAAGCTATTTCGATTTATGATTTCTTAAACCAAAGGATTCTATAACAATAAAATCTCTAAGAATAAGTATTATAAATATGATGCAGCGGATAAGATAAGACAGAAACAACGCTGACAAAAGTGACCCACATAAATTACCACCATAAACCGTTTCTGGCCTTTGGCCGAGTCAATTTAGTAAATTGCCCTACACTCTTACATCATTCTTCCTCCTTTAATTGGCTCCAATCTTCTCCTCTCACTTACACACTTTATCTTATCTGCTCCTCCTGTCTCTTTTTGATCTCCTTTGGATTTTTTTTTCCTAAATTATTTCTATAATTTTCTTTCGCATCCTCTTTTTCCATCCTCATTACATGCCCTTACCATTTCAGTCTTGCTTTCTCTATTATCTCGTGTACTCACTGTACCTCCACTCTTTTCTCGGATAACTTCTTTCATAATCTTGTTTTTCCCCACGACAGCTAACATGCTCCTCACAAACTTAATTCCCATAATCTCTACTTTTCTAGTCTTTCATACATTCAATGTCTATGTTTCTGCAGCATATGTGACAATGGATACAACACTTCAAGGGAACTTCTCTTCTTTATAGCAGGTCTCTTACACACCTATGGAACAATTCTCCCTGCTGTCCTCTTCTCATTAGATCCTTTCTACTTCCATTTTTCACCTCAATCATGCTTCCCAGATATTTTACATTCTGTAATTTTCTCAGCTAAACTCCATCCAAACTTATAGCTATATTAGGCCTTACCCTCTTCCTTGTCATTACGATCACGTCACACTTTGCCATTCTAAATTTTATTCCACACTCTTTCATTTCCTCATTTCATTCCTGTCGCTGTTCCTGTACTTACTCTTCCTTCTCCCCTCCATACCATCAAGTCATCAGCAAACATCATGGCTTTCATTCTTTCCCCCCAGAGTTTTTCTGCCACTTTATTCATGATCATTTCCATTATCATTAAAAATAGTAGTGGTGAAAGGGCGCTACCCGATTTCACTCAAACTTTTTTTAATCACTCCATCCTCCCACTCTCCGTCTTAGCACAACTCCTATTATCCTCATACATGTTTTTCACTCTCATTACAACCCCTCTTCCCACTTGGGCTTCTTCCATCACTTTCCAAACTTTATTTCTATCTATACACACTAAAATATGCCTTCACCAGACAGCCATAATAACCATTACCAGGTCTTTCCCAAATTCATACCTTATTTGTATCAGCTGATGTTTGGAATAAACCAGCTCTATTGTAGACCTCTGTTCTCTAAATCCATGTTGTTTCTCTCCACCTTCATTTCATTTTATTCCTTATTCTCTTTTTCAGTATATTCGCATATATCTTTGTACAGTGGCACATAAGTGTTATCCCCCTATAATTTATATACCTCTTCCTGTTTATGTGTATGCAAGTATTTTGAAAGTACATGATGTTAATAATGCAAAAGCCCTTTTACAGATGTAAAATTATTTTATCCATCCACTCATTCCCCCAGGCCTCTTTAGCACTCATTCTCATTCTGCTATGTGGCCCTTTACATCTTCTGTAAAGTGACACGAGCCCTGATTCTGCCTACTTTTCATGTTGCTGTCTCTCCTGTGGAGACAGTTGATACCATGCTACCATAACAGCAGATGCCTTTGGTCTGACTCATCTTCTTTGATCCACAAGTCAATTCCTTTAGTGAATATTTTTAGTTATGAATCCTAATCACATGTGTAGTAAAGTAGACTTGTTACTGGAGTTAAATGGTTAATTGTTTAACACCATCAGTATTTTGAGACAAGCAATTGATTGGCTTTTGGTCCGCCAAACACTTCTGAAAGTATAAGAGGATTTTCCACATCCCATTCGGTTTTCTTATTTTTATTTTTTTGTATGGGAGTATACAAATATGTGTGTGTACCTTCTGTGCTTAGAGAGGTTTAGGGGAAACCACCAATGTGTTAGCATAAAAATCAAAAAAGTAATGGAAAATATGTGATATTATGTCAATGTTCTAAAAGTATAGTTATAGCAAAGCCAATAGCTCTTCTTTAGTATCAAAAGTACACCACCCATAGTCAGAAGCTGCACTAAATTGTTGTATATTGATATTATAATTTTTTTACCACCCTATATTTATATTTATACTTTATGTACTAAGAAGCAGTCACATTACAGATTATTATTATAAGTAAACAACAAATTACAAAATATATTTGTTAAGACAAATTATTTATAAGAGGTGCATGAATGGTTAAAAAATGATCATTTATTACTAAAAGTAACTTTCCATGTTTTTAATGTTTTCATATTTTCTTATTTGTTTTCAAACAACAATTTACACATAAACAGTACCATTTTTAACTGCTTTATTATAGATTTAGGTTCATGTTTCTGTTTTGAAAGTTTGAATGTTGACATTTTGATTGCAAAGAATTGAGTATAAGTTGGTTGTTTAGGGAAGGAATGTTTTAATGTCTGCAATACATAGTTAGCTTAGTATTTCCTCAAGAATATAGAATTTGTACCAAGTGTTAATTTTCAAATGTGATAATAGAAATAAGCAAAAAGAAAAAACCACATAACACATATTCCAGGACATTACTTAAATAACAATAATCATAATAATGATTGTGATGGACCACATAAATAAAATTGTTTATGTCTAAGCTCAAGGAACCAAAGTGAGTAGGAGTTGATCAAAGAAAATGGGGAAGAGTATAACTAAATGTATAAAAATTTCGAGGGAACAGTTTAAATCTGCCACTACTTCATTGGTTGATGATATATGCCAAATATCTAATTGAATAGGAAACAAGGAAGAATAAAATAGTTTAATAGTACTATAAAATTATGTGAGGTCTAGATTTTCTTCAAGAATGGTCATGATACAGTTTATTACTTTCTTTCTTGTCTAACTATTGTCAAAGCTTAAATTCGAGTTGAATTATCAGCTTCCTTCCTGCCTGTCTAATTTCTTTTATATTAGTGAACTAAGCTATCTACATGGCACATATAACCTTTTAAGAAAATAAATTAATGGCAGTGTTCCAAAAAAAGAAAATTATTTAGAAAACTCTAAACATAAGTACTCCATTCCAAAACAAACATGAATGTTATAGTCCATAAGAAAGGTGTGTTTTTGTGTGTGTGTGTATGTATGTGTATGTGTATATATATATATATATATATATATATATATATNATATATATAATAGATCATATGGCTCTACAGTGCAATTTACACATCAGGGGCTAATGCAGAATTGTATCAGGAATAATGACAGTGTTAAGTGTATAGCAGATGTGGGGATAGGAGGAAGAGTACTAGAGACCAAGTTGTACAAGAATAACTTGTGTTGTAAACAGTGACTTAGGTCATTTGAAATATAAGTAATTAGAAACAATTACTTGTGACTGTTTGGTTTAAATATTGTGATTGTTTATTTTGTGCTTTCCATTTATTTATTTTATTATTTAGGTGTGTTAATTTTTCTTGTGAATAAGTTATGTTGGTTATTTGTTTATTAATCATAACCTTGAATATTTCAGTTTTTTTTTATTTGTGGTAAATTAATAACTTACCCTAATATCCAAGAAGAAACTCAAAGATCAGCCCAATCCCACTACATTTTTTACAGTCTCATAAGATATTAAAATAGCAATATTTAAAATAGTGTGGACAATAGAATGGACATAAATATTTATTTCTGATTAAATAAAAATAAATATAGTGCACTACTACTTTGGCTTCAAAGGAGCATTCTTAAAATTGTTAAAATGCCATCTTCATTCACCATGGATTTCCTCACAATCACATTGGTCATCAGAAGCTCACTATAAGAAATTTACTCTCTGTGAGTTTATGCTAAAGAACTGAAATACTACCTATTCCAAAGTATAAAGAAGTATAAAGAGGACTATAGTAGGTATCTCACCAAACTCATTAGTTTGAAATAATTGTATCAATACTATTAATACTTGGATGATAGATGTGTATCTTCACTGATTTCCACACATTGAAAAGTAGAGTTATAGGGTTTTAGAAGAATTTTGCTGGTGGGCAGATTTTATATGATTAGATCCCATATGGCAAAAGGCTGAGAAGGGCAACAAAGCCCTGAAACATGCAACAAAACATTTTAAATGAGGAAAAGAAAAGTTGTGTTGAACATTTTAGACTCCTTCTTGAAGAACCCTTATAAAATGTAACCAAGTCAAGGGATTGGACGGTAGTGATAAATTTTGTTAAAGATCTAAGTACAGTGACACGGTGTATAGTATGAACTTATTCATCATTTTATCAAAAAGCAA
Organism: Timema monikensis; assembly: GCA_902151445.1. NCBI lineage: Eukaryota > Metazoa > Arthropoda > Insecta > Phasmatodea > Timematidae > Timema > Timema monikensis. Next base: position 122,376 of record CABFVZ010001191.1, read on the forward strand.
TATTGTGTTTCTTACTTATAATTGTTCCAGTTCCTTCCCAAATGAATAATAAATATTACTTTATAATTCAATTTAATTTAGATAATTTAATATATAAAAGCTGTTTATTCTACAAATCATTATAGAATTGTATTAGTGCATAAGTATGTTACATTGTAATATCATTTTTAGAAAGCTTTTATAATAAAATTGTTATATGTCCATTGAGCTCATTTGATTTCCTCAAATATTTTAACTGTAGATTGGTCTGGTTCACTACAGTATTTGTAAAAAAAATTCTCCCTGACATTTCCTGACTATTTTCCCCAAGTTCCCTGACCAATTTCTCATAACATTTCTACTATAACTTTAAGATACTATACATGTGAAATTATTAATACAAATACATTTATTTCGGCATCCTCCTCCCCTACAGCCGACCTTGCCTCACCTCTCTTGGAAGAATAAGAAAGCAGACGTCTTGCCAATCAGTTTAGGGAATATGTTGGAAAAATAAGTAAATATGTCTAACCCTATTAAAAAGTTGTAACAAACTTGATTCACTTTGGTATCATGTGCAGAAATACGTACTAAATAACAGGCCACTAAGAACATACTAAAAAGTTTGGTATAATTAGTCTTTTTTTACCTAAACTGTACATATCCTGAACTGAATAGCTCACAACAGGAGGAACTGTGTCTGCTTTCATATTAGTCATGTCTCAAGTCAATTTTCATTTTATTAAAATTATCAAAAGTCATACAATAAGATACTATGCTATATTTAATAAAGTGAAGCTTGTTTCTTCTTCAGTTCTTGCAACTCCACTTCGTTTGATTCTCGTTTCTCTTCAGTTGCCACCATTAATTTTTTTTCTTTTTCCTTCTAAATCTTTAACTTTTATATCTAATTTCATCTTTTTGCCTTCTTTTTGTCTTCTTTACTTCTTTCCTGCTTCTTCATTTCCAAATATTCATGATAGCGTTTCCGAGCACCTCTCATGTAATCCAACATCTTTTTGCCAATGTGTATGTTTTTAATCCCTCCTGCTTCTTGTATCTCATCATTATTATTATTAGCACCGCGTCTTACTAACCATTCGGGTTATACGCACTTACGCTAATGTGTAATGGTAGGGTGATTGTGAGATGAAATGCAGGACCTACAGTTTAACGTGGAATCCGAACCACGGTGGCGGCCTGGCATTCCCCACATTCACAAGATATCTTGTCAGAGGTGAAGGAAGGGTTTGGTAATCAGATAAATCTTTGCCGGGATATCTCATCATGAATGTGACGCTGTGCAGTGACTGTTTTTTCATGAATATTTTCAACCAGTAAAGATTTATTGACTAAAAACCACCTTCAATAGTTGCATTCCCATGCGACAAGACAAAGAAAATCTTGATTACTTCCCAAAGATGATTGTGGTTTGCATCTCCTATTATAAAGCTACCATAAATAGTGTAAGGTCCTACTTCATCACTAAACTGATCACAAGGACGAAATATTTCTTGAAGCTGAGATTTTTTGAGGTTGTAAAAATGCAAGTATTCTTTCTTGGCATTTTCAGCCAGAACATCATTTATGATGTTGGCATGGTTGAGTTCCTCCAAAAGAAAAGAAAATCTCTTCTGGGCCAGTTGAGGTGAATGTTGAATAACACAAGGATCCAATGAAGACAAACCTCTCACAGCTTTCTGTTTTAAGGGACTTTTTTCTTGTAGTTTTGCAATCATGGTGGTTAACATACTGCGGCACTCATGTATAAATTCTAATTTTTGTCTTTCTGTTACTGTGATCGCAGTTTCTCCTAACAAACGTTTTGTTGCAAATCCTATATCAATATTTTTGCTAAGGATCAAATTTTCTGATTTTTTTGTGTCAATAGACAGTAACTTTGGACCCGTGCACTTCATAAGATCAGGTTTCACACAACGATTCATAAGGTATCTTAGAAGTTTCTCTACAGCTTCAAAAAGATATGGAGTCATTGGTTTTGATGTCTGGAACCGTTGCAGGAAAGGCTGACATTCATCTGCAATTGTCTTGCAGAACGCTAGTTTACACTTTAGGAATGGATCACAGGCTGCTCTTTTCAGTGTCTCTACAGGTTTTGTTTTAGGAAGTTTTGCTTCTTTGAGAAACTTAATAACATGGTCCCAAATTTGTAATGCCCTTTGAAAGCACTTTGCATTCTCTAACCACCGCACACCACAGAACTTCAATGGAAAAGATGCACATCCTGTCAACTGGGTAAATAATGCTCGACGAGCTGGAGAGTCAGTGAACAGGTAGTACATGTGATGCAATAAGCTACTTATATCCCAATCAACAGACTCTACTCCTGTTCTCAAGGAACCATGAACAACATGAAGCCCACATGTTCCCAGATTTAGCAAACTACATACTTCATTGTCTGTGACAGATTTGAGGTGTTCCTGAAGAAGTGTTATAAACTTTAAATTGACATTTGGGCCATCCATTGACACTTGTATCAACTTAGAGAGTGGAAGAGGAGAAATACCATCCAGAAAATGCTTCAGTAATTCTTCAGCGGTGCTACTATCGAAAAACACATTGTTTAAGTAACAACTGATGACTTTATGATTTTCCTTGTCCCAAAATATTATTACAATGTCCATTTGTCCTCTTTGAATAACTTTATTCAATGCTTCATCAAAACAAATTACAAAGTTGTTACATGATTTTAGGCGATCCAGTAAATTGTTATGAAAGAATGGAGCCAAGCCATTCACAATGAAGTATGCAGCCTTGTCTCCACCAAAGGTAAAGGCATTGGCAATGAAACACTCGGGAAACATCAACTGAAAAATTGCACTTAAATTATTGCACGAATTGAAAGATATTTTTTTGTAAACAACTCGCATATCCCAAATTACTTCTGCCTTAGTTATATCATATTTTATAACAAAATTGTTATGGTTTCTTCAAGGCACTACACTAATTTCACTTTTGGCAACAGCTTCCTTCTGCGGATTTACGATTTCCGATGAAGCAGAAAAACTCTTCAAGCAACCAGCCGAATCACCACTAGGTAAAATGTCTTTGTGTGCCAGAGATTCTGTTGAAACAGGGGAGTTCAATGAACCTGAATCACTTGACTTTTTTGAGAAAAAAGTCAACATAGATCGTTGATTTGTCAAAGTTTCAAGAGTTTTGATAAGAGATGGTCCTTTTGCATGGAAGCTAATGGATGCTCTCCCATATTACTTAGGTTTATAATTTTTTTTTTGCACACTTTACAAAATGCCTGCAACTTATTACTTTCAACGCCACTGATCCAGTATGAGAATTTAGGAAAATGCTCTAGGCTTAGCCAGAGCTGGTTAGAAACTATTTTTTTGTTAGACATTGCTGGCGTAGCCGAATCAGTCCTAATTCGCTGTATCCCAACTATAACGATGCCAAACCTTGAACAAGAACCAAAACAATGGATCACTTAAGTTAAAAGAATGGTCATGTGCAGGCCAGGAGATTTCTGCGTTCACCTTCTATAATAAAATGCTACCAAAACTTGTGTTACAGCAAGTTTGAGCATGGTAAGTGCCCCTCAGCGTTCTTCATTGGGGTAATGGCTTATGACACAGTAAGTACGAAAAATATTTTCATTTTTTTTTCCAAGTGTGACATGAATTGTCATTTCCCTGACCTTTTTAAAGCTTCCCTGCCTATTATTTTTTTCCTTGACTTTCCAGACTGTAGTAACACTGTCAGTAAGTAGGCAATAGTTTAGTTATTAAATAAATTCTAATTAATACCAAATATTAAAAAAAATAGTGTACTGATCATAATTCATAACACATTTATTTTATTTAGGCCATAAGTACAAAGAAAACAAATTGGCTAGGCCCCCTAAAAACTTTTTGTCATTATCTTTCTGGCTAGCAGCTGCAAAGCAACAGATGACCGATGAAACAGTCGCGTCCTTGTTGTAGGTTCACAGGGCATATATTTGATGTCAGGAAAAATAAAAATTCCAAAAACTTGTAATACACCCAGTATCATCATGGAGTAGAAGTAGGTGCTATTCATGTGTAGCCTTCAGTAGATAATGACGACAATGCAAACATCAATTTTATATACACCCCATTACCAGTGAAAGTCTTTCACTTGGAAAGTTTTATACAAGTTTTGAGCATTATGTGAATAGTTCTGATAAGTTTATTTTCTACTAGAACATGAGTGTTTCCAGTTTTGTTGAACTTCTGGCTGAAGTTGGACAGTCAATTTCTCGACAGGACACCTATTGGAGAAGGAGCACGATCAATCAATATATAGGCGTTGTATGAGGTATTTGTTCCGAAACTAGACTGAAGTAATGGGCTGGTCCAAGCACTATCTGGTGAGCAGCGACAGAATTGTCACCAGTACAAACAGCTCGATTTCTTCACACTAGGTGCATCCTAGTCGTAAGACAAAGAAATAATAATAATATTTAGCACCGCCTCTTACTACCCGTTCGGGTTATACGCTTTAAGTACTAATTACACTAATGGATTAGGAATTGGGAAGGTTTAATTAGAGGAAGTGAACCCGCATTTGCGTGGAGGGAGAGTGGAAAACCATTTAGGAAAAAACCCTCTCAGTTCACCCGACCGAGATTCGAACCTCGATCTCCCCGTTCTCAGCAGTCAAGCTCAACACGACAAGCGCGTTAGCCAACTACGCCACCGAGGCGGGTAAGACAAAGAAGTCGTTGCAATGTTGTGGTACTCCACAACTCTTTTCAACTGCTGAAACATTGTTTTGTCGTGTCGTTGCCTGTGTACACATTTGCATTCAAATTTATTAAACACACTGTTATGACGAAAAAGTGTTTAGACAATTTGTCGACTGTGTACACATAGTTAATATAATTTTCAATATAGTAAAAATTAGCATAATAATGATATTTAATGTATTTAAAGTGTTGATTGAACATTAAAATGAGATGATAAAATACCTAAAGCCTTTAGAAAAACTTTCTTTTTTCCCATGGTTCACTTGTAGGAACTATTTAGTATTTTTCATAAAAAAACTCATTTTTATCAAAAATAAATTTATCATAGAAAAATAAACTTTTGATAAAATATTGGAGTGAATTGATAACTTTAGTCAATTTGGGAAGCTATCTACACACGTATAACCAGAGCGGGTAGTAAGACGTGGTGTTAATAATAATAATCTACACTATAAACTTGCTTAACGATCTTTCTAGCAAACAGTTTTATCCGAGTTTCCATACTAAGAGATAACACAAAAACTATATTTTGCAATAATTTGTTATGATAAATAATAGTCAATAATTACCCACTAAGTACAATAGCCACCGCATCATTCAAAACACTTTCTCCAAATACTAAGGCATATAAATTAACATCGACGTGAAGGTCATTGAAGATTGCCAATATAGTTAAAGGATCGGTGGACGAGATTAATGCACCAAAGTATAAGGTGTCCAAAAATGTGAAGCTATTTCTCAAATAGGACACTTGTTGGATGAACCCATACATGACAGCCCTGTAATAACAAAAAAATCAGTATTCAAAAAATGTGATGTTCATGCTAACAAAATTAATGTTACACAGAAAAAAATGAATAACTAAAAATAAGTGCAGTACAAATAATAACTAATATTTATACACGAATAAACTAATTTACAAAATGTAAAACAAACATTTGTCAATACCTAAAATACTCCTCAATACAAATAATAATAAACACACATTATTAATTACAATAACAATCAGTGTCCAGACTTTGATGACCTAAAATAATGTAAAAAATACTTATGAAGGAGCAAAAATTCAAACGAAAACTCATATTGAATGCACACAACTAAATCAAACACACACTTCCCTAATGAAAACTATAAATGCCTGAATAATGAAAAAACTTTCAAAACTAAAGTCTTGCATTCAATTAAACATAATATTTATTTACAAACTTAAGGTTTAGAAGTAAAAGCTATTGCCTCTCAACACAACCCCCTTGTGTTTCCCCAGGGATATGTATTTTCGAAACATACAAGAAAAGACAATAACATGTTCTTTGCTATCTTCTCAATCTGGAAAATGATAATTAAGAAATGTAAGTTTGAGTATTTATGCGTCTATAAAATATCGATGGTGTTCAAAATTATACTTATTCAACTAAAATGCCAAATACTTATTCAGAATAGCCTAATAATGACTCAAAAATGCCTAAAAATCACCCAAAAAGGAAGCAAACAAAGAAAATATAACTTAAAAATCCAAAATTAAAATTTAGCAAGAAAACATTAACCATAAGAATGTTTCAACAACCAAAAGATCATGAACATAATTTATGTACACATCAACACTGCCACTGTCCTTCAGATACAAAAAAATTACATGCCATTAAAATCTGGTCCTTGTTATTAATAATAACACTAAACCTTTAATGAAAAAGGGAATGAGAACAGAGAAACTGGTATAATTAGCTCAGCGTTATTGTCGCTTATTTTTAACTCAAAGACCAATGTTTGACTCAAATCTGTGAGAATATTTTAAGACAGCAGTATGTATGTTCATTAAAATTGAGTTTTCTAATTCTATCCAAATAGACTAGATACATTAAATTACTTACAGGCAGCACATTGATACTAAATCATATTAAAAAAAGAGCCTATAAAAGTCAACTAATTAGCCATTCAAAAAATAGTAATGAAGTCTATAATTGTGCTCAGAAGACAATGTAAGCTGTCCCCAGTGAATAAAAAAAATGTAGTATGAGTATAATTATGTACAATAATATGGATTAGAGTAGAGCCTAGATTAAAAATTGGGAAACACATTTTAATAAACCTTTACCCACTGATCACAAAGATAAACATTGTATAATACAATTAATAGATTAGGCTCTCAATTTAAACATTAAAAAGATTTAAATTCACACATTCACAGGGCCAGATTTAAAGGGGGGGGGGGGGNGGGGGGGGGGGGTAATTGCCCTGAGAACCCCACAAACCTTCAGAAGAAAGAAACAAATAACTCTAATTTTCTAGTGTAAATGTTTTGTTGTTTTGTGTCTAACAAAATGTTATTCATGCCCGAAATATTGATGTATTAACAAATTAATGTGTGTGCAGCTTAAATTGAAAATAAAATTCCTACCAACACTTGAATGATTTACTAAGAAATTTCTCGTTGATCATTAACAATTTTGTGCATTGACTATTTACATTGGCTCTCGGCGTGCTGTGGCGGTTCCTCTCAAAGTGTTTCCACAAACCGGCTGATAGCGCCACTGTCTCAGCGGTGCCTTTGATACATTTTATTTTTTAAATTTGTTGTTGCTCTGACCAATTCAGTCAGTTACTCTTGAGAAACCTTTAGATTAAAATGTATGTTGTGTTCATGGTGAGTGCCAGTTTGTGTTTTAATGAGGTAGTTAAGTAGAATACTAGGTGTAGAAGTGTCAATTATGAGCTGGTTTAGAGTTCACAGAATAGGCAAATGCTACAACTAAAAATAGTGCTAAAATCTGAATATTGACAATTTTGACCTTGGTCGCGTTTTTTGGCTCTCCAGTATGATTAACTTTTCTGGCTCAAGGTTTTCCTAGATCGCAACATATAGTGATCTATACAAATTACTACTGTTAATATTTCCCCCCTTTGCTATTAACTACTGTGAAGGTGTGGTTGTGCTTTTTTTGATTAAAATAAAGTGTAGTTTTTACCCAATTTTTTTCTGCAGAAAAGCCATTAATGATAGACATAAAACACCTCGAATATAAGAAAGTGGAGCTCAGAAACTAACAGTTGCTGAAGAACATGAAAGGGACCAATGCATTGCCAAGTCTTCTAAACTTAGTTATATGAGTTTAAACCAACCTGACAACGATTTTCCAATAACTTCAAAAGAAACAACACCCTTGCCTGGAAATGAATGGGAAGATTTAAATGCTAAAGCTAGAGTTAATAATGTGGAAGAAGAGAATAGATCAGAATCAGTGGTGGTGACAGATAGAAACAGTAGTGTTGTAATAAATAGCAAAACATTTGAAATTGAAAACGAACATACCAAGGAAGACAACACATCAAAATTTACTTTTGGTTTTGTTAATGATGTAGGACTCTGGCCAAAGTACGATATGTAAGACATGGTTGATTTCTGGGCCAGTAAGGGATCCTGTGACCTCCAGAACTCTAGTGATAGTGAGCCTTATTTGATATCAGATTATTTCATCAAGATCAAACAAAAGGTGATTATTGCTTCATTATAAAGTGTTCTAAGAATTTATTTGTGCAAAAAATTCGAAACAATGAAACTGTTAATTGGTTTTGGCTTTGTTTTTTCACTGACCACTGATAAAATTCTATTGGTGTGTGTGAGTTAGTAGCTTTACAAAAAGTACTCCTGGCAGCAGACGGATTTTGTGACTGGAAACACGCATACCAAAGGTTAGCTGAGCATGAGACCTTTAAATCTTGTTTGGAGTCAAGAGCAATCTTGGCGAAGCGGAGAAGGGACAGAGGACGCAAAGATCATGAATTACTAACGCAGGAAGAGAAAGTAGGTGGTTATTGATGAAAAGTGCTGATGCAGATTGTCAGTACCATAAAGTTCACTGCTGAACGTGAACTAGCATTTAGAGGTGAAATTGAATTAGTTGGATCACCGAGGAATGGCGACTTTCTTGGTATTATGGAACAAATAGCTGAATATGATTTTGTTTCTTGCAACTCACATAAAAGAACATGCAAACAAAGGAAGTGGGCATACCAATTATCTTTCATTCTCAGTATGTGAAGAAATTGTGAACCTAATGGGTTAATGTGTACAAAATGAGATAATTAAAAGAATAAAGAAGTCTAAATACCATTCTGTTACGGTTGACTTGATTCCTAATAAGGCTCATATTGATCAGTTGACTGTAGTAAGTCCCTATATGGAAGGTTCATCACCAAAAGAAAGATTCCTCACATTTTTGCCAAACTGTGGTCACACTGGATTTGCTATTGCCAATGCTTTACTAGACTTCTTAGGCAAGATTAACATAATTAAAGACTGCCGCGGCCAATCATATGACAATGCTGCAAACATGTGTGGAAAATATAATGGGATGCAATCTTTCATTACAGAGAGAAACCATTTAGCATTATTGGTTCCATGTTGAGGTCATTCCCTAAACTTAGTAGGAAAGTCAGCAGCCAATACGTGTTTTTCAGCTGAGAGCTTTTTTAATTTTATACAGCATGTATATGTATTTTTCACAGCATCTACCAGATGCTATACAATATTAACAGGAAAGTTGTCACAGCTAGAGGAAAAAAATTAGCAAGACTGATTGGTCATATCAAGCAGATGCAGTAAAAGCCATCGCCATTCAATGGGTATGGTAATATTAAGGAAGCACTGGAGGAGATAGCAAATGATGAACAAAAGGACATCGTATAAAATGAAGCGGGTGGGTGGACTTTTACGAAAGATGGGCAGTCTTGAAATCTTTATACACGTCATATTTTGGAATGACATTTTAGAAAGGCTCAATGCTACAAACAGAATAGTTCAAGACCCAAAATTGGTTCTTAATTCTGCAGTAGCAGCACTTAAATAATTTGTAGAATCTAAGAGAGATTTATTTAAAGAGTATGAAGAAAAGGCTAAGGAAATTAGTCTAACAAAGGAGCATGCTCAAGAACATACACGCCAGCAAATGAAAAATGTAAGTAAAATTGATTTAAAAAGATTACTCCATACAACCATGCACAAAGAACGTTTAACACATCTTTCCTTACTCAGCATGGAAAGAGATATACTTCAAGAAATTGACTTTAAAGACATTATTGACATGTTTGCTGCAAAGAAAGCAAAGAAAGTTTGTAAATAATGATCGTTTTTAATGAAGTCTTTATGTAGTCTACCCCATTTTACATTGCTATCATTAAATTTGTGTAAAATCAAAAAGTTGCTTAATTTTCCTTTCCTCAGACATGCTATGATGCAATTTAAATGGGTTTATGGGGGCCCCCACACTGTATGTCACCTCGAGGCCCCCACATACGTAAATCCAGCCCTGCACATTCATATATTCTATTTTTGATGAGTTACATGAAAATAACCTCTTTACAACACCTTTATCATAAATAATATACTTAAAGAAACAAATATGTTTTCATCATTAACAACTTCTCTACTTTCAAAGCATTGAGTGTTTTGGTTGAAAGGCTGTTTGATTATTTTGAACAAGGATCAGCATGTAAATATAGGAAGTGTTCCACTTGTAAATGAAATTCAACCTGAAAAGATGTTTGTAAGTCAGTTATTCTTTAAATAGAACTAACTTCTTTCCAAGCCAAGAACCATACATAATGTAATCTTAATAAGATTTCAAATCCTAAATATGTAAATTCTCCTTTTAATATTTTTATTCAACATTTATTTCTAAAGATTATAGTTAGAATTCTACTTTGTTTTTAGTATTGTTATTGTTTCAAATTTTAAAGTACCAGATGAGATGTGCTCTCATTAAACATTGATTAAAAGAGATTATTTAATTATAGTCATGTAAATATATATATATATATATANTATATATATATATATATTAAGCTCTTAAAGACCAGTGGTGTCTCATTACTCTTTTCTTTATTCCTGTAAATGTATGTGTATTTCATTTGGCTATAGGTTCCTTGAGTTGTTATCTTTTAATATGTGTGTATGCGGTTAAATCAAGTTTTTTTTAATTACAGAAAAATTGATGCTTTAGCAGTGTTGAATTCTATTTCATTTTTATGGCTTTGAATAGTAAACAAAAGAAAATTCTGCCCTTTTTAAATATTTAGAGGGATGGAGAGAAATGGCATTTTTATATCAGGACGGGAATGGAAACGAGATGGGAAATAAGTCAAAATATCGGGACAGGACGGGGAAGTTATAAAAATGACGCTTTAGAATAAATCTAGATTAAAATATATATAGACTAATTTGATAATACTTGTAAAAGCTTTGATATTATTAAATTTAATACAAATAATATGTTACCATAAAAACATAATAACATAGATAGCGGTGAGTTAAACAAATAGTGAAATTTTGAACAAATATTGAATAATACAAATCGAATAATTAATTTTAATACAATATTTTTATTAGTTAATCTCTTTTGAAAATGGTGTTTTATGTTAAGTTAATGGGAGAATGCAAAAAATAAAAAAATATTTGTACCCGTCTTAAATGTCCTCTAGGTTTGAAACCTCCTAGATTTTAAATGCTCTCTATTTGAACATCTCTTAAAGGCTAACTAGGTTTGAAACACCTTACATATTCTTTAGGTCTAAGACCCCTTAAATGTTCTATGTTTGAAACACCTTAAATATTTTAGGTATGAACCCCTTAAAGAATAGCTAGGTTCTAAGCCCCTTAAATATTATTTAGGTATGTAATCCCTTAAATGTTCACTAGGTTTGTTACCCTTTAAATATTCTGTATGTTTGAAACCCCTTGAAACTTCTCTCTGATTAAAGCCCCTTTAATGTTTTCTAGAATTAACACCTTTAAGGGTTCTTTGTTTAACAATCTTGTAATATCTACTCTTTGTTTGGTTGCCAACAACAGACAGGCCTTTAGTAACTTTGTATCTTTTTAAAATAAATTTCACAGTTAAATTTCCTTTTACTAATATAATAATTTTATTGGTGACCTGGTGGTCTAGGGGTAAGGTGTCAGAATTCTGTGCTGGCGGCCGGGGTTCAATCCTCGGTCCCGGCACAGATTTATCTGATTTCCAAACCCTGCCTTCACCTCTGACAAGACATCTTGTGAATGTGGGGAATGCCAGGCCGCCACCGTGGTTCGGATTCCACGTTAAACTGTAGGTCCTTCATTTCATCTCACAATCACCCTATCATTACACATTAGCGTAAGTGCATATAACCCGAACGGGTAGTAAGACGCGGTGCTGCTAATAATAATAATAATAATAATAATAATAATAATAATAATAATAATTTTATTGTCTTTTGTTATTGCATCATCAGAATTCCCACAGTGACAATCACTTCCATTTTATTTAGTTTTAAATTCTAATTATCATATGTAATTTTTAAGGAGATGCTGTCCTTGTCCTATCTCTTCTATCATTTCATTTGTCGAGGAAAAGAGGAAAAATGTGGTGCTAAAAATAATATAATATATTAGTAATATTTTATTTCTGTTGTCAATAATTTTAGCCTAATTAAAAAGCTTAGTCCATTTTACACAGAGATATTTTAGAAGAATTGTGTAATTTAATTTTTAGTAATATTTAAATACATTTCAATCATCATAAGATTGTTATTATAATTTATAGTTATATATAAAATTTTGATAGCATATAAGTTAATTAAATAATAGTAGAAACATACAACCTCAGGTAAACTAGGGATCTTATTCAAATGTTTTTTTTGTCCTCTTTTTGGGTGAAAGCAGGTTCATGTTATTAAAATTAACTCCCTTTATCTTAGATTCTTAGTAAGAGTAAGTTGATTACAATCCACACCGGTAAAAGATATGTTCAACTAAACATAGGAACAGCACAATAATATATACTTTTTCATATATATTAGACATTCGATTTCCGAGTGTGTATCAACCCGTTTTGTGGCTTAGCAAAGGATACATTTTCTTTGCTCTTTTTTATTTAATCTTTGTGTCAACATGTATCCAACTGTACGCCGCTGTCTGAATATGAGTGTGTGGTGGGCTCAGAAAGAGAGACAGACACCTTCATATGCATTGCAATCATAAGCAGTCTGGCAATGTCAAACTTTATATTTATGTTTCTCTCTCTGCACCATACATATCGTCCACATGCCTTCGTTTGTGTTTTCAACAAAGTAACACTTCATGCCTGAAACCGCATAGTACTATTCTGTATTGCGTACATAATATGCATATGAAAAGTAGTCTAGTACACTCTAACATAAACATGTTTTTTGACAATAGAACAAAAACTGATGCAATTATCAAGCACTCTGATGAAGAATTTGTTGATGTGGATACAAATAATATTTATTAATGGCTACAAAGCAACAAGTACATACCTGGCTTTGAAAGACTAGCAGACAAGGAAATTGGGGCACAGACTCAAAGTGGTACTAACACCGAAAAAAGTAAGGTAGAAAGGCAGAGCTTATCTCAGGAAATAAAGTTAACTACAGCACCGCACGGACAGCCATGCATTGTGTTTTGACATATTTTGATCAGTAGGATGACATTTTACATAAATTGGGTGATATTATGGCTATTGAGTACAACCCTCAGGAAGGGGGGAAAAAAACTTCTTTCAAGCAAATGAATAAAGGTGTTAAGGTGGAATGGAATGGGGCGCAAAACAAAATCAAGTGTTTTCACAGTTTTTATGACAAAACATTTATTTTGCCAAAATTAAATAAAATATTGCTCCAGTAAAAACAAAGAATTTAATTTTCTTCACAAGGTGATCTTAAAATTTCTTGAATATCTATCAAAGGGTGTCTGGAATTTAATGACAACATTTTCTCTTCATTTAAAAAGTTTGTTAGCCAATGCCACAATGCTCATTAAAGATATTCAAGATCGGTTTATATCAGCATGTGAAGAAAACTACACTGTTTGTAGTGGAGCATTATTTTATATATTTTGGCCAAATAAGTTTTGTCATAGAAATTGAAAAAACATTGGCCTTTTCTCACATCCCCTTTTATTCCACCTTAAGGGATTTTTGGTATTATCAATGATTTTATTTTTCATGGATCCAATTCCCTCCATTACGCCAGAAAATCAAGAGTCTACTGCTGTATAATTGGGGAAAAAATTGATCCCATTTAGAAGTGGATTTAAAGGCACTAAAAAAGTAAAGAAAAGTAAGCAAATATGCACTATCTTGAATAAAACAAAGCTCATAGAGAGGCGCCATAGAGTAAAAATGGGCTTATAAATAGGCATCATAAAAAAGAAATGGGCATTATACATAGGAATTATAAAATAAAAATAGGTATTATGAAGTAAAAATTTGCACCAAAATACTCAATTAAACCAAATTTAATTTATTCTTATGTGCTAACATATATTTCCATAAACACACATTATTATTACAGTTAACACTCAAATAGTTCAAGATTTTAATGTGTAAATTTATTTCTGTTGTCTGACAAAAAAAATATGCAATTGCAATAAGCTTCTTTCAACTTCATATAAAGTATTCGAGCAAAATTTGAGCCAAGCTAGCTTAGCTGAATAAAGTTCAAGTTCTGGGAGGAATTGGTTTGTCCTTCTAAGATGTCTGCTATAATCGTTTATACCTTTCCAGCCAAGATTTTGATGCAATATTCAGATAAATTTGTAGGCAATAGCTGTACCCAACGAGCTATAACATTCTTCAGGTGTGCTTTTATTCTCTGTATTATGATCATAACTTCCACGAGAGGCAAATCCCTCGACTCTAAATCTGTGATTACTCCAGAATGGTTCTCAAAATCCACTGTCCAAATAATGTGCTTTTACACAATTTATCTTTAGGAATTTTCGATATATTTCAACAAACTACAATGGTGTTTTAATTGCTGCAATGCAAATGCACGTTAGTAAATGAACATTAAATGAACAGCTATATTGCAAAAGGCACAGCCCCTGAATGAAATGACACTACTAATGCCTAGAAGAAAATCTTAATAGCCAATCGTTAATGTCTGAAACTGTTGGGCTGAAGGACCCAGGGATTTATCTTATCTACTACGAGCATATAAAATTTGGCTGTAATTTCTAAATGGCAGGTACACTAATGGAAAAGAGATCATTAGCCGTGGGAGGCAGGTGACAAGAGCGCCAGCAAATGAGACAAAAGGGAATACTTTTTTGTTTTTTGGGGTACCAGTGGACAAAGAAAATGCGAGAAGAGGTTCTTATAAGTACAATAGACACTAAGAAACCAACAAAAAAGACATTTATAGGCTCTTTAAAACTGCCATCTAAACTAAACATATATCGGTACCTCAAAAACCTTTATTTCAAAACATAGGGGTAATAAAAATGACATTTAAGGAAAAATATGCCCCTTAGTTATCAGTAAACTACCATTAAATCAATTGTTTCCTAGGAAAATAAAAAATAAGTACACAGTTGTATTTATCATGCTAAACACTCCCCTAATACTCATTTTGAACAAAATTGTTCAAGCCATTATTAAAAATTTCAATTTTTTTTAAATCAGTCATAAGTAAACTACTATGAAATAAATGTTTCCTTAAATTTCAAGTATATATTGATACTTATCATTTTTTTAACTACCCGGTTATTCATTTAGAACTTGATTTGTTGGAGCTATCTTTTTGAAATATTAAAAAAAAAATTAAAAATCTGATATCATTGTACTATCCTTAATTTTAGATCTGGAATTATGATCACAATTTAGCATAGAGATTTATACCAAACCATATTTAAATTATATTATATTATAAAGTTTGAACAATTTTTTTTTTTTTTTACTTTGTGGAGATGCACATAGAATGTTAAAATTCACCATGATCACTATATTTTATCAATATAAGAAAGTATAAAACACGTCGTTAAAGAAATTGTAAGTTATTTACTGTTAAAGTTATATGAGATGTAAAGAAAACACAAAACAAGGACAGAAAGCCAAAAATAAACTGATACCATTTTTATTTAATTTATTATTTGACAATTAATATGTCTTTAAATATGGCGTTCTCAAATGATTATATTATTTCTCCCCTTTTTTTTTAATTTATCAAAGTAAAGGAGACAGAAAAAAAAAACTAAACTGGTTTACCACATGTTTAAATGGTATCACTTAACTTTGCAGACTGTTGTAGTCATTGGTGAAATATGTCCAGAGAGGAAGAAAGAGAAAAAAGTGAGAAAAGAGAATAAAGATGTAAAGTGAGAAAGAGAGGGAGAGAAAGGGAAATATATAAAGAGGAAATAAAATAGGGGAAAGAAAGAAAGGGAGAGATAAATGAGGCAAAGTTAGAGAGATGTACAGAGAAATAAGTAGGTAAAAAAAAATAAAGGGAGGAGAAAGGAGAGAAATAAAGAGAGGAGAGAAATAAAGGGAGGAGGAGGAGATAAATAAAGGGATTAGAGGGGGGGGAGATATAGAGGGAAGAAGAAGAGAGGGAGGAGAGAAAGGGAGGAGAGAGAGGGAGGAGAGAGAAGAGAGATGGAAAAAGAGAGTAAGGGTGATAAGGAGGAGAGGAGGGAAATAGGGATAAGAGAGGGACAGTAGGGAGAAGGGTGGGGTAGGAGGAGAGAGGTAAGGAGAAGGGAATACAGGGGGTAAGGTAGAGGGGTAGAGAGGAAGGAATGTAAAGGGGATGAGGTAGGTGAAAATAGAAGAAGAGGGGGAGGCAGAGGCGGAAATAGAGGAGGGAGAGGTAAGGAAGAAATAGAGGGAAAGGGAAAGCAGAAATAGAGGGGGAGGGGGATAAAAAGAGAAGAACGAAAAGAGAAAGGGGGTGGAGGCAAGGGAGAAAAAGTGAAGAGGGAGAAAGAGGGGGTGAAGGATAGGGCGAAAAAAAGAAAGAGAAATGAAAATGAAGCATGAAACGCGTCAGGACTATGATTGTTTCATAATATTTTTGAGTCGAGAAATTAAAATTTGCATTACATTCGTTATTAAAACATAAATTTATATTTTGATAAAGTAATATTATTTTAATACAGCAATAAACTAAAAAAATATATTGCAGGTTATGATTTGTTTAAATGAACCTAAATTTACAAACTATGAAAAATCATTATTTATAGTTTTTGAAAAGAGTAAATCTTTTGGAAAATTTAGGCTTGAAAATTGAGGTTGATGATCGATAATAAAATATATGTTACAATATTATGTTTACATTTTTTTAGAAACCCATCACTATAATAAAAGTTGAAAAATACTTTTTTAAAAGATAGTTTAGAAATATTAGTTTTTTTTTTTAAATATTCAATATCCTAAAATAATTAGCTGAAATTATGCAAAAACTCATTTCTCATGACTATTAAGGTATAATAAATGTTGGTGCCTGATTGAGCAGCAAGAACTTTTGCAAGTGTTGATGAAAAAGTTTCAATCCTCTATTCACTAAACCTTATGGGACAAATAAAAGAAAATAGCAAATTTGAAAAAACTTGTTTCACCATAATTTGGTTGATTCACTGAATTATCCTTGCCATTATATTTTATTATTGTGAAGTAATTGGTACACACATGTACAAGTATTTCTAAAAACAAGTAACTTTACCCATTTGGTTAAGAAAGAGAAAAAGCATTACTATAATATTGATAGTTTTTCACATCAGGCTACTTAAAGTAATCTTACCCGACAAAAAATGAAGAGATGGTGGTGCCTATCAGAGCGAAAGTCAAGATCGCTCCCAAGTTGCGGAAAAAATATTTCTGTAAAATAAATTAGAAAAATAATGTTTCGTATTAGTAGTGTAAAATTACACAAGTACTAACAATGTGCTTATGTAAAAGTTTTAAAAGACATTAAACTAGGGGTGGATAAAGGGTGAGGCATTAAAGTTGAAGCATTAGATTATCCCAAAAGAAGAATTTTAGAAGAAAAAAAAATGTTTTGGACAAAAGTTTTTTTATTTTTCAGGGGTAAAGAGAACCATACTAGTTATTTTGATTTGATGGACTTATTAAGGTTACTTCAGAGTCAACTTTGTTATTTTAATGAAAACCTATCATTTTATTAAACCCAAAATATAAAACCATTTTTGTCTGAAACTTTTATTTGACATCAATTCTTGAAGATAATTTAAAGTGTATTCTTTATAACTACTTTTATTCAAGAACTTTTTATTGCGTTATGTTATTCTTCACTATGTTAAATGCAATGTTATTTGTAAAATTACTTTAGTAAATGTTCACAATGATAATCATTAACCACAATACACTTTTCAACTTGCTTTATAAAAATTGATAAGCACATAGTAAAGAGTCTCTCTATCAATATTTATGCAAGCATTTCTAATGTCCTCCATGTTTTTTTAGAGTGGTTGGAAGCTTTTGATACACTTTGTCTCCAGGTGTCAAGTCTGGCAATCTAGCTGGCCAGGGCACTAGACACCCCCCCCCCCCCCCCCCCNCCCATCTAATCCAACGTGCATTGTAGTCCTGATTTAGTATTTGTCTTGCAGTATGTGAAAAATGTGTCAGGCAAGCTGAAACCACATGTGAAATCTGACTTTCATATTTACTTCAGCTAGTAGTTGCGATAATTGTTGTTCATTCAGAAAGTTTCAATGTTTCTCCCTGTTCAATGCACTGTCACTAAAGAAAGGCTCTATTAATTTGTGACCAATAACTTCACTCCAGACATCCACAGTTCAAGGGTGTTTATGTTCAACCTCTCGTAATCATAGATTTTTCACGAATCAATAATGCATGTTGTGCCTATTAGCTTCCCCATGATTTGTAAAACATTATTCATCGGAAAATAATGAGTAACGGGAAAAGTTTTTATTATATTAATTTGTAATTGTTCTTGTGCCCAGTGACAAAACCATACGCAATTTTCAAAGTCATGTCAATGAAGTTCTTGGTGTAATAAAGAATGGTATGAGTGTAATTTATGATGCTTTAGTATTCTAAGAACTCTTTCCTGAGACATTCCATAAGCTCAAGAAATTTGTTGAGAACTTACATAAGGATCGTTGGTGACTGCAGCTAACATTAAGATTTTATTATTTTCACCAGTACGAGTTGTTTGGCATTTTCTTTTGTTCAAATGCACAATTTCATCTTCAGACAACTGTTTTAGCACACACAAAAATTCTGCAGGTGATGGAGTATTTTTTTCAAGGAATAGTTGACCGTACAAATAAATTTCTTTATTGATCATTCGTATAGATTTGCCATAAATGAAAGTAATTTCTATTTTCTTCACAACAGTTAAGTAGGATATTTCATATTTAACTAGCTATACATTACAAAAATAGAAGACAAGTGTGGAATGAGTATTGTGTTATGTAAAACACCCAAGAGAACTGAAAATGATCAGTATGTAATCGCCATGACATAAATTGAGGTGTTTATTTTAACAATGTAATGTTGTAAATTGCGAGTGACAGAACTAGCATAGGAATGTGTTTTGATGAGTGAGTAAATAGGACACAAGTACCGACAACCCAAAATAGCTTGTTAGCATTCCTCATGTAAATCAGGCCAAATTGCAGTATAAATATATTTTTCAAGCTAACAGAGCTGGCAATTTACCTGTATCCTCTTTTGGTTCTTTAAATAAATTATTATTTTACTACTCCCATATTTCGAATTGTGATTTAATGTAAACCTATGCACTTAAATCATAAACATTCCTTTAAGGCCAAGAAGGTAATTGCACATAAAAATTTCTAGAAGAGAGTTCATATAGAAGTGGCTACAAGTGTTATTCTGAGCATTAAGAGAAAAGGCGGTGATCCCGAAACTATGACACCATTAAGGCTGAACCTACCCATAAATGCACAGTTATAAACAAAAAAGTTTTTTAAAAAATATCTAATAATTCAACATTGTTGTTTTTTATTTATTTTAGTAACATATCTGGGCATCTTTCATAATTCTTATGGAATTTTCAAACCATGCTAAAAATAGTTATTGAAATATTTTCGTTAAAATGTTTCCATTTCAATGCATTTTAAATGGGAAAACGAAAATTGTTCATGATGATTATTTTTTTATAATTAATAAAATGTGACTATTTTTGCTTTCGAACAAGATCCAATGGAAAGTATAAATTTTGAGGTGAAAAAGTATTTACACAATATTATTTTATATCATTGTGAATAACCAGGTTGTGAAGCATGGGTCGATGGAAGAAAGGACGCACAAAGAAACTCAAAGATATAATTGATTATTTAACTGCTTGTCGTAAAGGGCAAGTTTTGTTTAATGATATCATATTACTGGCGTTTAGGCTATCAGTATTTACTAATTTAAATACAACGGATTAGTAGCGATACTATTTTATTTATTGTAGAAATAATATCAAAATTAAGATACAAATAAATATTTCTATATAACAATGTAGCGATTATTCTGATGTTTCAAGTACTTTTTCTAAAAAAAACTCTTAGCTGAAATTAAATGTTACTAACACTCTGTGATGCACTTATAGTATGTTCAAAATCTCTTGTGCCTTGGCCGAGTTGGTATCACCCTAGTACTAAGTAATTTCAACCTTGCCGAGAATTGAACTAACAAAGTTACTAGAGCTGATTAATTTACACAATCATTGCTCAGTCATCGCGCTTTAGCAATCTTGACTACGACATGGAGGAGCCGATGATAAGTAAAATATATTTAAAACCATTAAAGTCAATGGAATTTTGTGTTCCCAATGCCACAAAGTAAGTAAGTAGTTGATACCCGACCGCCTCTGTGGTATAGTGGTCAGATATACTGGCTTCAGGTCCCGAAGTCTCGGGTTCGATCCCCAGTGCTTCCAATTCTGTCTGTGAAGCAGTGGGTCTGAAACGGAACCAAAATCAACCTTGTGAGGACAAATGAGGAGCTACTTGAATGAATAAATAGCGCTTCAGCCTAGAAAACTGAGATAGAAGGCTGGAGGGTTCGTTGTGCTGACCACATGACACCCTTGACCCGAAAATTTTGGCACTATCTTTGCCAACATACGGCAGCCTCTCGATTGGTATAGCCTGCTTGCAGGCTGACACCATGGATATATTACTCAAGTTAAAATCTACCAATAGGATAAAAAATTATTCCCAAAAACATTTATTTCTGGAAATTGTGTAAATCCTATAGATGTTTGAAAACTGTAAACACCGTATTAAATAGCAGATACCCACTTCAGTGGCTGAGTGGTCTAAGGTGTCACTCCAGTGTTAAATTGGCCTGCTGATAGCGGAGCACTTGGGGTTCAAATCCTGGTCGGGTCTATTGAGGGTAGTTTTTCCTAAATTGTTTCCCCATCTCCCAAAATAAAAATGCTGGTAGATAAGCTCTCAAATGCTTTCTTCCTCATTACTACCCAATTAGATTATCATATTATATGTGTATAACATGAACAGGTAGATGTATCTGTGAATGAGCATGTGTATTTTTTGTATGTGTTTTTGGTTTTTTTGTGCTTTTATTTTTGTAAACTTTTAGTTACAGGAAAATGTCTGGACCTAACGACAAAGATATACTACGCTGGAGTGACAAAGACAAATTCAGTGCTTCCGATGACAGCGAGGAAGACTAAATTGAATATCTGGAGGTTTCTGAAGTTCATAAAGACAAATTATCTTGTTTTATAATGATATCAGTAATAAAAAACACAGATATATTCATAGTCAAAATTGTTCTAGTCTTCGAGATGAAACTGCTTTTAAAATATTTTATTGCCTCTTTAGCCTTTAAAGTTTAAAAATTAATCAAAGCAAAGTGGGCAAATTTAGCACATTAAATTTGTTATTTTTTTATTTAACCGCTTACTAATAAACTCAAATAAATGGTACGACAAAATCGTAAGCTACATACTCTCTCTCGTATAGGTTATTATATTTAGTGACCAAATCTTCAAAAATAAGTTATCTCTAATTTTAGCTTAAATAATTTTTTCTCTGATAAATAAGTATACAGTATTATTTATCACTACAGTCACCAGATATTTATTTGAAAAAAATAGTTCAAGACTTTTTTAAAAAGGTGATTTATAAAGCAATGACCAGAGTTCATTTCTACTCTGTTCAATAACATAACCCGGCTGCTAGGCCTTGTATCTATGGCCCATAGTTTTTATTGCAAGGAAGCCATCCTTAAATTACGTAAGGTTTTGTTACATGATTTTAGATCCTCCTTGGAAGATCGTGGCTCAATCATGATCGGGTGATATTTCCTAAATATTTTCCCACTCTCTTTCCACGCGAATGCGAGTACACTTCCTCTAGATTGAAACGTATTCATCCCTAGCCCAGTGGCATAATTAATTCATACCTAAACAGTCATGATTAATGAAGGAGATGTACCCACATTTGTGTGGGAGAGTAGAAGGAAACGATTGAATAAGATCTCCCCAAAATACCCTCAGCTGGGATTTTAACCCCCAGACAGAAGCGTCTAGCTGGCTGGAATGGATAAGCTAATTTTTCTGCTCGAGAGTATGATTGTATCTTGACGTTTTATCTCCCCACGTATAGTCCAACTTTGCCGCCTACACACTTTACAGTCCGGCACTACACTTCTTATCTCTATCAGTTCTAGGAAAAGTCTGCTTGCAGCCTTTACTGATTATCGGTCAGACAGCCTCCAATTGTTTAAACAAACCAACAATGCTGCCAACCTAATGGCTGGAATTCACCAGTTTGTATAACGTTAGCAACGCCATCTATTTTGAGAGCTAAGCTCAACACACCGCCAGAGAGGGTAGGCAAGGCCTTAAAAAAAACGGCCGGTGTACACAAACCTTACGTTTTCCAAAGACAACTGCTAGACAAGTTGGATGCTTCAAAAAGTACTGAAGAAGACTGCCAAAAATATGTATTCTGCCTGTTCTTCCGGATTAAAAAAAATTAAATGTAATAAGAAACTTGATTTTTGTTTATATACCCTTCAATACTTTAAGGATGTCCTAAACAAGAACAGACGGCAAATTATCCAGCAGCCTGCCTCTTGTTTTCAGTCCCCACATTATCCTCCACCATCTCACAATTTTCTCAATAATTATCATACACAGCAATCATATCCTGACATGAACCATCAGTTACATACTTCCATCTTTAGCACTACCTTCCTGCCATGCTCCAATAACGACTCACATATCCTCTGTTTCTCCCTTTTCACAGTTATTTCACCCTGACGATTCAGTACACTAATATATCAGACTTATATGGAATAAAAGCCAAATCTCTTGATGTTTTTTGTACAATTATTGTGTGTGAAAATAAAAAATCAATTTGAAATTACCTGGGTGTTATTGTCAATTTTTCCTCTGCACATGTTGGCCTTCTGCATGAAGTTTCCTACTTGGTAATGTGAGGGTGCAAAATTTTTAACAATTCATCAAAGGAATTAATAGACATTTTAAAATATCCGACAAACTTTGTTTCATACTTTTGTACATTGTTGTAAAGTTTTAAAAATCTACCACTCAACTCATGATCAGCATTTAAAGGATGTAGAGAATATATATATTCTTTTCATCAATGGCCCTTGAAGCAAACCAGTAGCTTCAAGGGCACAAACAACTACATAAAGCACTACATATTGTTACTAACTTTTAACAAAGATATTCCTAAAGAGAAAAATACCACCATAGTTGTGGATGGCAGGTGAGCAAAAATAAATGTTTTAATCTAAAAAGATTCAAAAAACTTCTGACCAGTTTCACTCCTCAGCCACCTATACAAAGTCTTGGAGAGAATGATCCTCAACCGCATTTTAGAATAAGATGATCCAATTCTCATAAAGAAAGTCGGGTTTTCGACCAGGGATATTATTCTATGGACAAGTCCTTAATCTGACCCAACATTTAGAGGATGTATATGAATGAGGGCAGATCACAGGTGTAGCATTCATCGATCTCACAGATGCATATGACACAGTCAATCACAAGAAGTTAATAACAAAGGTATACACAGTCGAACTTGGTTATAACAGCCTCGGCTTTTTTGTCAACTAAAGCGTAACATTATTTTTCCAGCAGTCCGGTCAAATTGTTATTTATTAATGTTTTAAAACCTCTGTTTTAGTTTAAAAAACCTTATCAGATATTTACTTTGAATTTCATTTCAATGTACGTATGTGTAAGTTTAAATTTAACACAATAGTGTATGTTCATTGGAAAGATATTACAGTATTGTAAACAGAGTTTTTTACGATTCAATGGATCTGCACAACTCCAGACCCTTCCCTTTTTGTTTATTGTATTGAACTTGCCTGTACTAACCAAACCAGACTGTGTAGGCACATTTACCTCTTCCATTGAACATCACTTCTCTTTTCAGTGATGTTTCCAACATTCCAGTGTGTAAACGTACAAAGTCGCGTCTCTGTTTTTGCATATTTTATAAGATCAACGTTGGTTTTGGTATTCATTGTGGACTTTACACATGAGCCTACATTTTTTAATCATGGCATGTTGTAGCACAAAAAAAGTTGTCTATTTTAGAGAAAGCACATCATTAATGTCTGTGAACGTCAACGAAAAAAGGCCGATGTATGCCGTGATTTTGGATTTGTTAATTATAATGTAGATACAATTTTAAAAACAAGGATACAATTTTAAGGCATTTGAAGAAGATGGAAATGATTTTTTTTTAATCAGGCAATGAGAACATACTGGTGTGGATGTACCACTTTTGAAGTTGTTGTGCCATAAATGAAAAAGAGCCTAAAATAGGATGGATAAAGAGTAATATTGCCAATTACTACCACTTCAGGTTATTAATCAAATAATCACATTAGATACATAAAAACACCTGAAGCATATTAGGGCCTATATATAAGATTATTTGGGTCTTGACTTAGACAATATCTCCACTCATCTACTTAACCTTATATCATTCGGCCATATTCCTCACACTTTTATGATACATTTTATATTTTAATTATAATTGATTTTAAAATGTTTGAAATACAACACGTTCAGGTATTCTCGCGAGTTGACCAATTTTGAAAGAAAAAGCTACAGACTTTGGAAAATTGTTTGGTTTGAATATAAGTGCTCCAACAGATAGCTAAATTATTTTAAGGCCCGACATTCGATTTACTTAACAAAAATTTGGGACGAGTAAAAAAACGCAGAGGAATAATATAGTATTAAAGAAGAGACTGAACAAGAAGAGGATGCCGACCTCGTTTGTCCAACATTACAGGAAGCAATGAGGGCAGCTGAAACTCTTTCAGCTCTTTTCCAGAGAGACATCTGCCGATGTGTTGAATGAAGTGCAGCACCTCTACAGCACAAAAGAAATAATTTATTTTAAAGAAAGGAGAGTTCAAAATAAAACTACATATTACAATTACCACTTGAAACTGTTCATCCAGTGTCTGCTGCAAAATATACATTTTTTTGACATCTTGAACAACAAAAGAGAGCCAGTGGAGGATTTAAAAAAATGACAGGAGGAAACTAAATATAATCTGGAGAGGCCAACAACTATCACATTGTGATACTCCAAAGTACCTGGGTGTGAAGCTGGACTGCACCTTTAGCTTTAATGCCCATTGTAAGGACACAAAGCTTAAAGTATGTCCCAGGAACAATGTAACTCAAAAACTTACAATCACCTAATAGGGAGCGCAGCCCAGTGTCAATGGCACATCTGCCCTTACTCTGTGCTTCTCTGATGCAGAATATCTACACCTAATTTCATAGCTGAGGGAACTGCAGGTCTTATAAAGAAAAGATGTATATTCGCTCTCTCTCTCTGTTAGAGGTTGCCAAACCTTCTAGCTTTCAGTTTTTGGGAAATGAAGGGGGAGGGTTTACTTGGAAATCCCTCATTGTAAACAATGCGGCATGGGGAGGTTGGGGGGTTCAATTGACAGGCAAAAACATTTCCTATCTGTGTACAGCCTTTTCTAGAAACATTAACTATTTCCAAAATTGTATTTTTTTCCAGATTGAAGTTTATTAACTTTTTCTATTCCTCACGTAGTTATGCTTAAAACTATTTTATGTATAAAGTTTTTTCCCGTAATTAATATACAAACAAATATATTATAACATGCATTTTATACTAAATGCTATATAAATTACATGCTTACTTGTTATTAATCAGAAAATTAGGAAGGTCACTATCAATATCAATCAACGCTTTAATTTTGTTTAGGGTATGTAATTCATTGTTACGGTAAAGTGAATATACCTTTCTGCAAATTGCTGCTTGAGTAAAAGTGTCATATTTATCCAAACGTTTCATTTGAGTGCAGTTATTTCATTTTTTGTTTGGTGTTAGTAACTTTCGCTTAATTTTGAATTCTTGTTTAATAGACTTACAAGACACACCTGTAGCTTCTGCAGTCTTGATTTACTGAACAAGTTCCTTCTTAATGAAAATAGGTGTAGACTCCACCATTGCTCTTTCTTTACTACTTTATAAGTTCCTCTTGGAATATAATTGTTTGTAACAAGCCAAAGATTCCATAATTTGTGTTATATTTTAACTGTTAACAAAACACTATTATTCAAATAAATATATTAATATGCACATAAAACTATAATTCAACAACCTTGTGTCAAAAATACAAAACACACAACCAACACATACAGATACACACAAAATCTTAATGTGATCAATCAATATATATATATATATATATATGTGTGTGTGTGTGTCCGTATATTTCACCTTGGAGCCACAACTAACCACCGGAGATCACTGGTGTTTGTGTGTGGTAGTATCCTCGAGTCTCCCATCGTGCACTATGGTGGTTCCGTGTCGGTGGCTGTGGTGGTGTGGGAGATATGGTGGTTGAAAGTGGTCGTGAAGTGTGAAAAGTGAGAACTGGACCAGAAGGATCGTGACGTGCATGCACCAGTTGACTTTTAATAAATGAAAGAGTTTGAATAAAAGAAAAAGTAAAAAGTGAAAAATTAAAAAGGATCGAGAATGTTCAAGGACCATTATTTGTAGGTGATTGGGATGGCTTCTGACACTACATAAGGGTGAGGCGTAACGTGGATGCATCAGTAGACTTTTTTTTATAAATAGAAGGGTACGGATCAAAGAGAAAGTAAAAAGTAAAAAAAGTGAAAGTGAAAAATTGAAAAGTAGAAAGAGTACAGATGAAAAAGTAAAAAGTGAAAAATTAATAAGGATCGAGAATGTTTTGGAATGTTCGAGGACCAATATGTGTGGGTGGTGGGAATGTCTTTTGACACTACATAAAGGTGAAGCGTAACATGCATGCATCAGTTGACTTTTTATAAATAGAAGGGTACAGATCAAAAAGTAAAAAGTGAAAAGTTAAAAATTGAAAAGTAGAAGGTGAAAAGTAAATAGTGAATAATAAAATGTGAAAAATGAGAACTGGACCGGAAGGATCGAGAACGTTCAGGAATGTTCGAGGACCATTATGTGTGGGTGGTGGGGATGGCTTCTGACACTATATAAGGCGAAGCATGCCGGGCATGCAGCAGTTGACTTTTAATAAATGAAAGAGTACGGATAAAAGAAAGAGTAAAAAGTGAAAAATTAAAAAGAATCTGGAATGTTCAAGGACCATTATGTGTGGGTGGTGGGGATGGCTTCTGACACTATATAAGGCGAAGTGTGACATGCATGCATCAATTGACTTTTGTGCAACTTAAACCTGGGGGACGCTGGGAGTGCAACAAGGAGGAACCTGCTGCAGGTTACCATCTCCTATATGTAACTGGGAAAGCCCTTAACATAGTCAGAACTGGTGTCTCAAGATGCAAAGAGAATTTAAAGAAGTGGGTCTATATATATCTGGAGATGATCGATGTGAATGAAGTGAGCTGCAAAACCCTCAACATCTTTTGGTCTGCAGAGAACTTGGTGACCCATGCATAATGGACGACTTATTTTTAGTAAATGACAAAGCAATTCAAACAGCTTAATTTTCGGCCTTCTGGTGTATATAGTTTTATAATTTTAAAATCTGTCTAAATACTTCAATGTTTTGGATTTAGAAAATAATAATAATCTCAAAATATACACACATTTGTATAAAAGTAAAAAAAAAACTTTGTCTTCATAAGTTAAAATTTTCCAGGTACAGTTTTAGAGTGTAAAGATAAAGGATAATTGGTTTTATTATTGAAGTTAGTGTAAGACTCTCTCAAGGGAAATAGCTCATTTGCTTGATAAAAGTGTCCACAGTAATTAGGATGATGGTGTCACAAGCAGTAATAGTAACAAGAGATCTCAAGAAATCAATGTCCAATATATGCATGGTGAAGAAAGTTGTTTAAGGCTGCCGCCTCAGTCGGAGAAAGTAGCTATCACTACCAGGCCACACAGCTTAAAATAAAATAGTCTGTGTCATTTTCTGGCACTACTACTCTATTCTATCTAAATCTAAACTCCCTTTCACCTTTCAACTATATGTCATGTCAATAAGAAAAAGAGGGAAGCTTGCTGCTAGTTCTCAAATATCATTAAATTTTCTTGTGAGACTATCAGAAAATTAATGTATTTGTTAGAGGGAAACTAAATCTAGAGAACTTTTTCATCAAGCCTAGTCTCATAACTCTGCAAATATGCTTAAAACTGTGTTGAAAATGAGGTAAAGTTAAATTTTCACACATTGTTTTCTGTTAATAAAACTCAAAATTAAAAATGGTCCTGTTGGAATCTTTTTGACTTTATTTCGGTGTGAACCATCTTTTTAAACAACGCATCATAGAATTAAGTATCGTGTTAGAGCTGAACATCTGCATGGCAATTTCTCGCTTAACGGGGTGGTTCCATTAAAGAGGTCAAACATTTTACTTTTGAAATAATATATGGTTTAGTTAATTAGCTTAAGATGTTTAGATGAAATCATCAATTTTCTCAATCCCATTCAAAAAATGTTTTTGTGAGAAATATTTACGAATGGAAGTGAAATTATGACTTTGAAGGAATAATCCTGAGTTCCTATATGACAAACTAAGTCATTTTTAGGTCAAGTTCCACCATCATGGGTGTCACTGTGTTTATTAGAAATTATTATATTGGTTGAATAACTCTCTTAATATCTATTTAATTTACATCTATTCTACTTGTTTGCAATAAATAAAAGCTATGCAAACAATAATAAGAGCAATCTAGGCAATGAAATAGAAAGCGTGTTACAGTACCCATCATTTACCTTAAACAGTAGAAAGCTTAGCTTGCATGGTTCCACTATGTGCAGCTTATAAGATAGAGCCATAGTGTAGTCTGTCAAGGTATGACTGGTTCCTTTCGGGGTGGATTGAGTTTACATAAATAATCTAGTAGTTATCTAACTTTCTGGTCTTAATGAACTTGAAAGTTCATGACCACCTAAATGTAAACCTGATATATTCAAATCCATCCTGAAACACCTCAATCCAATCCCAAACCTGACACCCAAACTCTTTCAAATCCATTTAACAGTATCTTCCCATCGACGTTTCCGCCTATAAAGGGGTCTTGTATCATCAATTATTCAAACTAAAATGTTGTGTACATATCTGTCATCACGCAAATATGCCACATCACCAAAGCCTGTGTTCCTTGATTATCCATAGTATGTTTGGGGATGCATACAAGCAATGAAGTTATTTATTTTGTAACTTTCTACTCTCAGTGGCATAACTAGAATTGGTGTCACCCAGTGCAGTAACTCATGGTGTCACCCCCATGGACCTCTTCCTGTACCAGACCATACATAATTCTTAGTAATGTTGTTTGTACTAATGTTGCTCATAAATCAAAATTCCCGTATATTACTGAAAGTAATGAAAATAGCAATGATAAACAACTTGCAAAAATAAAATTACTCTTTTAGATTAAAATATCTTACACATAGCCAAAATATATTTAAATTTGCATAGTTTCATGTGGTTAAAACGAAAATTGGGTAGGAAAACTATAGGATTTTAAGTAAAAATGTTTAAGAACTACATCAAAATTGTATTAATTTTAACTGTTAAACTTTACCATTACATGAGATAACTACATTAATGGATTAGGTTTGCAATAATGGACCAAATAATTTAGAAGTTGTAGACAAATGCATATTTCAGTATACTCAAAATATTTTACCTAAAATACCAGAAAATTTGACAAAATCAGCAACTATAAAATCAAAAGTGGTAATGAAAACCACACTCATGAAGAAAAATTCCCAACGTCATTGTAATTAGGTGAAAAAGACAACTCTTACCGAAGCACATTGGAAGGTTTAAAAAGTAAATTAGCATAAAGTTGTCTTTGTAGATATATTGATACAGTAAATGTGAGCAGTGCTTGCAAAAAAAATTGTGATTATGGCGAATTACAGGTATAATTTTTTTTAAATAATAAATTTCTGTTGATACACTACACAAAATTTGTATCTAGAGTCACTTTAGTGTCACCCCCTATGATGGTGAGATCGGGTGCGGTCCGCACCCCCCGCAACACTTTAATAACGCCAATGCCTACACTATGTTGTTTGTTCATCCCTCTTAGGCCAAAATATCTTTCTCAGCACTTTGTTCTCAATAACTATCAATTTATTATCTTAGTACAATGTTAGAGACCATGCTTCACATCCATAAGAAACAATGAGGAGAATTTTAGTTTGATATATTCTCAGGTTAATATTTTGTGATAAAAGGCAGGATAACAGCATACAAACTTAATATAGCAATCATTTCCTACATGAATTCAGTTCTTATCCTCCTCTTGAATTGAATTTCTGTTAGCACAGCACACTTCTGAAGTATTTGAATGAGTAAACTTCTTCAAAACGTATGCCATTAATTTCTACGAATCCATTCCTTTGGAATACAGGTTTTCGACATAATGATGGTTTTATTCATATTTACTTCTAAGCCTGTTTCTTTAAAGCTTTTAAACAAAAGATCTGCATTCCTTTTAATTAACTACCGTCTGGTTGTCACCCAGCAAATCTACAGAGGTCAACAATTGAGTTACATTATTTAATGACAGAAGCTCAGTGTCCTCTTTCAATGGACTAACTCCATATTCAAGTTCAAAGTTAAAAGTGATGAGGATAAGATATTTTCTTGGTTGAGACCATTGGGAATTTCAAATGTACCTGTTACTTTATTTCCCATATGCATGCTACCCTTAGTTTCACTTAATCCCACACATTAAACTACTTTTTGGGTATTTCAAAATTAACTAAAATACTAAATAACTAATCATTAAAAGTGATATAACAGGTCTAAACAAATGTGAATTTGAGATTAACCAAATTACTAGTATTCAGGTGGGGGCAGAGAGAAAGAGAGAGAAACCAGAAAAATCTATAAAATCGGTTTTTCTCGAACCAAAACTATAACATTTAAAGAGGAAGAAAAGCTTCTGGTTTGATTCCCTGCAAATAAATTCCATTGTATATTTCTTAACAAAATAATAATTTAATGAACACTAGTACCTATTATATTATTATAGAAACATTCTTAAAATAAGGTAGGCCTAACAGATTGTTGTGAGAAGTAATTTTTAAATATTTGTACAATTGAGATGGCAGTATTGCTTAGTAGTGTTAATGTCAATAAGTGAGTTTATGATTTAAATCAAATTAAATAAAAATATTGAGGATGGCTAAATGTATTCATTAAATACCGACATTTATATGTTTTAATACAACATATGAGAACTAATACAAGTCATTTAAAAATTACTCTTTCTAAACAGAATTTTATAGACCTCAAATTAAATTATTAACTACAAATTTTCATGAGAATTATACTGAAAGTTAACTTATAAATTAACTAAATTTTATATTTGTTGGTGTGGGAACAATGTAAGGTGTCTAAGGAGTTTATTAGGATACTCTTTCTAGTCCTTCAGTGTGACCTTGGATGTGTGCTGGTATTTATGGAACTAAATTAATTTAATTATATCTATAAAATAAAGCTATTCAAAATACACGTTGTTGAGGCACAAAATATCCACACACCTGCTCAAGCAACGCAAGTTTTTTTTTTATCAAATCGACTTTTGAAACATTATTCCAGTGTTTAGTTTATCACAGTATAATTATTATTTGCAACTTTTTTTAGGGGCCTGGGTTTGATTCCCAGCAGGGCTAAAAAGTTATCAGTGGTGAATTTACAGTCAGAATTCTGATTATTTTTTATCACTTAGAAATAAGTTTATAAGTCATGTGCTGATATAGCAAAGAGGTTTTAGAAAGTGCACATTCTGATAATAAAGAGAAAAAAATATTGTTATTGCCCGCAGAAGTAAATAAAATATTGCTGGGATTTTTAAATGAAGAACAAGGCCAAGATACTAGTCCCTACTATTTTTAAAAGTATTTTTTAAATATTTCTTTATTAATTTCCCCTCCAGTACACATGTAGCAGAGTGTGAGTCTGCAATATCGTAGTTTAATTGCCATCCACTAGTAAAACCAGTTTGAGAGCTGTGTTGTCTGGTACCTTCTCCAATTGCCTTTCTGAAGATTATGGTGGGATCCAATATTGCCTTGTATTAGCCTGCTATTAGCAGTGATACTTTGTTTTGTGCCATGGACTGTTACTCTGTGTGCAAGCATTTGTCATTTCAATGTTGGGATTGTGAATCTGCATGTGTGAATTTACACTTCAAATTTTATTGCGTTACTTATAATTTTTGACATTAATTTTTAATAGTAGGCCTAATATATTTTCTCAATTCTTAACAGATTTTATCTCAATTTTCGCTTCATTATCAGCAGTTTTTGAAAATATACTGCCTCAAATTGTAAGCACTTTGGAAAAGTTCTATTATTTTTACTACGAGTTTTGTATGCAGTGTATTTGCATGTTTGTGTATGTGTGTGTGAATGAGCATGTGTATTTTTTGTATGTGTTTTTGGTTTTGTTAGGGCTTTTATTTTTGTACACTTTTAGTTACAGGAAAATGTCTGGACCTAACGACAAAGATATACTACGCTGGAGTGACAAAGACAAATTCGGTGCTTCCGATGACAGCGAGGAAGACTAAATTGAAGATCTGGAGGTTTCTGAAGTTCATAAAGACAAATTATCTTGTTTTATAATGAAACAAAATCAGGTGTTGATAAGGTGGGTGAAATGAATTTTGATTATTCTGTAGCCACATTTAAATATCTAAAGTGGATTGTGTCGTGAGTGGGCATTTTAGGAAACTGATATTTGGACGTTTGACTATTTATTCAGTGTTTTTGTTAACAAGATGTTTACTTGATTTGATGTATTTCTATTTTATGTGTTTTCAATTGTGTATCGATTTACAAACAATTGCCTATATTACCTGAGTCAGTGAACTGTTTAGTTATAATTAATCCAGTGTAATTTTATTGTATGTGTTTTCATTTGTTTATTAATTTAAAGACAGTTACTAGTACTACTTAGCTCAGTGAACTACTTAGTTATAATTTATTCAGCATTATTCTATTTATTATGTGCTTATTGGTTTATTAATTTACATTATTACGTTGACTACCTTATTTGTTTAATTGTTTGGCAGTATATTTAATTCTGTGAATATTTTTAGTGGGGTTTTTAATAATCAAAACCTTGAGTGATCTGCAAGTATTTTAATTCATATTTAGCCTGCAACATACCCCAACATCCTCAAGAGAACTAGTGGTTCACACATTCATGTGTGAACGGCCCGTGACCCTCCCAGGCCACGTGCGCCCCACGTTATATTGGTGTCAGAAGTGGGATATTGGTGGTGTGTTTGCTTGATTGTAGCAGGAGAAATGGCTGCAGATATCCAGGGTTTAAAAGCTCTTATTCAATCCATTGCAGAACAAAACGACAACAGGCTGGACCAAATTGCATCACAAACTACGCCATTGAACAATAAGATGGCGGAACAGATGACATAATTGAAAATCAAGATGGTGGAACAGACGACATCATTGAACAGCATTAAAGAAGAACTGAAATCAGACATATCATCAATAGGCAGCCAACTGAGTGTAGAGCATTCCCTAGAGAGTCAGCTTACCTTCTTCAAGCAGTGGACAGGGTCTAACTCTGTGGACGACGTTGCTATGGAGGATGATGTTGATGGTGATTATCCTGAGGATGACACTGTAGGTGTTAGTGACAACGCTGTTGGTGACGACGATGGTGTTGGTGGCGAAGCTATTGGTGACTACGCTGGAGGTAACAACGCTATTGACAATTATGGTAAAGCTAACAACGCTGTTGGTGAAGACGCTGTCAGTGACGACACTAATAGCGATGATGACATTGTTGGTGAAGACCTCGTTGATGGCAACAATATTGGTGATGACGCTTTTGGTGACAACAATGTTGGTGATGATGATGCTGCTTGTGACTATTATTCGCAAAAAGATAACGACGTAGGTGATGAAGATGATCAAATGAAGGTCAACATGACGAAAACTATGGACAATGTTCTTAATTGGAGTGCAAAAGGATCACCAAGTGTGGGCTTTGTTTGGTTGTTCCTTCATCTTGACCGATGTCTGAGTGACAAACGACTTGATCTGGCCAAAGACAGAGGAGCTACAGAGTGCAGAAAAGGGAAGTTACTTCAGATGAACGGGCGACTAGGGAAGACAGTCAAATAATGGTGTTGTTTGTAGAGGGATGTCATGGACCAACTTTTACTATCAATTAAAAACTTGTTGCCAAAAAAAAAATTGTGTGAATTTGTTTGTAAGTTGACACATTGGTAAAGCTATGGACATTGAGAAGGATAATGACCGGAACTAATGCGTAAAGACAAACCTGATATCGACTTTTAATCTAACATGGAATTAAATTTGGATGTGTTTAGTGCTAGTACCTTGATGATGACAGGAGTGCAAGAAAGTACTATTGGACATGACAGAATGTGAAGTAGCGGGTTTTGGGAGTAACAATGGTGAACGACAGGAGCTGCATTAGGAGCTACCAACAAAGATACACAACGGGCATGTCTTCCTAATGGTGCTGCAGTAGACCACTAAGATTTATAAGACACCCGAATAGTTGCGACTTGAATCTTATGGTCTCATAACAGTTATATCGTCAAGAGCTCGCCACTCTGTCCCGTTCTTCAAGTTTCTCACAATTGTGACAAACCCGGATATCAACAATATCTGTTCGGGATGAACAGACTTAAGGAGGGGGTGGTGTAACAAGATTAGTGTTTAACAGCGGGACCGGCGCGCTTTCATTATTTACTCTGGCTGCACTCCCTGTTCTTTCTGTCTCCCTCCTTGTCTGGCAGGTACGCAGCGGCCTTTTTACTTGACTAGGAGATTAGAGGGGACAGGGGGGAGGACGGAGACACGTCTAGAGGGGTCTGGGCCCTTTTAATTCTAGAAGTGGGGGATTCCAGACCCTTAGCTGGCACCACCCCTATATATACACACTCAGCGATAGTCAGATGTGATCAGTTTTTGGTTCTCAACCAGTGAAACCGGGAGTGGACCAGCGAGTCCAGTGTTCATGTGGCGCGTGCCGGTGTGGTGTGTATGGCACTGGGACCTGTGGTGGGGCGCCGTGAATGTCTTTAACAATGAAAGTGGATTGCGTCGCGGGTGTTTTGGGAAACTGATATTTGGATGTTTTGACTATTTATTCAGTGTTTTTGTTAACAAGCTGTTTACTTAATTTAATGTAATCCTATTTTATTTGTTTTCATTTGTTTATTAATTTAAAGACAATTATTAGTATTACTTAGCTCAGTGTACTGCTTAGTTATAATTTATTCAGCGTTATTCTATTTATTATGTCCTTATTGGTTTATTAATTTACATAATCACTTTGACTACCTAATTTTTTGAATTGTTTAGCTGTATATTTAATTCTGTTAATGTTTTGTTTGAATGGTGTTTTTAATGATCAATTCATATTTAGCCTGCAACATACCCCACTATCCTCAAACGAACTCGTGGTTCACACATTCACGTGTGAACGGCCCGTGACCCTCCCTGGTCACACATTACAATATAATAAATATTCAAAGGTTTAATTATTTAATCTGTTTGTTTAGTTTGAATTCATAAGGGTGATTCAGCCACTTTGTTAACAAAGTAAAGGAGCCCTTTAAGCTCTTTATTATTATATTAACGATTTTTTATTATTATTGGGTCTCTTCCAGACTAATTCATATAAATAAATAATTTATGTTATAACTCTATTGTTTCAAATTTAGTCTTCTTCAAGGACTACTATTATTTAAAATTGTGAAATATTTCGTCAAATGTACTGCGCAAGCAGAGTCTCTGCCATATTTATATGTTTTTGAACACTCTCCAGTTTGCCTTGTTAGGCCATGTATTACTTATTTACCTCTGTTGTTTAACCTTGAATAAATAATTCTATATTTTCTTAAACTTGCAAATGTTCCTATTTTTATTACATTAAACTCCTTAAAGATTCCGCCCACCCTCTTCCCGGCTATTGTGACCTCTAGCGGTTAGAGATGGAGCTGGTGAATGGTACAGTCTTGCAAGTACTAATTTCGGTGTCTGGCAAAATGTTGTCAATAGTTTGGTACAACGTTTACAAAATTTCATTAGTGGTACTCACATTTTAATAATTTGTTCTTATATAATTATAACTCTAAAAATAGCTTATAAGTTCTTATAAATGTGTGAATTAAATGTTCTAACTTTATATATGGTGAGAGTCTGGACCTGTGCCTACTAAACATGTAAACCAAGATTTTAACCTAAAAACAGATTCTGATAAGCAAAACCTCATGAAAAACAACGCATCACTATGGCAACACCCATTTTAACTTTAAAATAAATTTATCAGGTACTTAAACCTCCCAATAAAAATGTGATGGATAAATACATTTTATCTAATGAATAAATGCTATCTGGCAGTCATAAGACGCACTTTTAACTTATCGACCAAATAGAAATATTTAACAGCCAAATTAACAATTATCCACGAGTTATAAGATCGGCCCTGGTCAGAAGGTGGACTTTGGCAGTATTATTTATATCTGAATATCATAGGGGTAAGTTCATATATAATTAACAAGGATAATACTACATCCAATGTGGAAAGGAAGGAATTTTTGAAAATACTTTCTAAGGAGATTCTGAATGACCATTTGCGTTTGAGAGCTCGGCAAAAGAAAGTTCATCCAGAAGTCAGATTAGTTGAATAGGGAGCCCGAGAAAGGTGTTAGTTTTGCGATTGAAAAAATATAGGCCAACCTGAGTCAAGATCAAATGCAAAGGTTGTGACAAATAAGTATCTTTGGAACATGTTTCTTATGTGTGCTCTGAATATGACAGTTATAAGTTAGTTAATTGTAAAAATGTATTATGGTTATTACTTTTACTGCAAACATAAGGTTAAAAAAATGTGAGGAAATTAAACTGATTTTTTTTAATATGTATAATCATTTTGAATTAAAATATTGTTTCTTAAATGTTTCAAAAGTACCAATAACTATGCAAAATCCAAACGAAAATTGCATTACAACAGAGTCCACACATGTGCACCATAGGGTTAAATAAGTATTGTATGTGTATTCAGATAGTATTTGTACCAGTACAACTTAGCAAACTAATAGACTAAATAGTTTTTTGTTTATAAAAATCTGAAAGTATATCACTTCTAGAAAAAGACCAATGTTATGAACTATGGCACTTCCTATTTCTAAAAAACAAAATATATTATCTCTCAATTAGTTTGTTTTTATTTAATGAGATGTGTTTAAATATACTCAAAATAAAACAGAACATAAAAAAAAATGTTATTAGTATAAGTATCAATAGTACAGTGAATAGTGATGTGAAAAAAATAACAATACTTATACTAATATCGATTTTTTTCCTTGCGATATTAGTATTTTTTACTAGAAACTTTTTTCCAGTACTCTTATTGATATTAGTACTCAGCCCCAGTAGTGGATCAGTGTCGAAAGAAACAACTTTTTTGCTATCTTCTTTCATGGGGGGATTAAATGTTTACTAGGGTGGACTGTGAAGGAAGAACAAATGACACTATTTCTCAATTCTCACTCATTTTCTGCAAATTTAGCATTCAATCTCTTTTAGCTCTTCATAATTAATAGCTGTTATTTCATCTTTATTTGTCAATACAGCCTGATGACTGGGAGAATGGCAACCAGTCTAATACCCCATCATTTATCAATGAGCACGGTTATCACAAACTAAACAAAAGAAGCTTTTGTAGAGCTAAATGAACTCACTCAAGTTAAGGATGGATGCCCCATGCAATCTAAGCAGAAAAGTAAATGTGCTTAATTTGTCTAAGCAGATAAAGCAGGGCAGGGGGTTCATTCTTCTAGCGTTTGTCAATAGTTAATAATCTATCTTGATGGAATATATAAACGACAAGTGTAGTTAAAGAATTGCACCTCCCAGAAGTTAATTATGGGAGTTTTTTTAAGAAGATAGCGAAAAAGCATTTAAAATTCGATTTAAAATATAAATAAAATATAAATTTTCAGTACTTAAATAAATATGAAAATACAATTATGATAAAAAAGTTGAAATTATTATTATTAGTAGATAAAAAAAACATGTTTCCAGATTTAAATTTCAATACCGATACTGTTATTTAAACTTTTCTTTTGATACTAGTACAGTATCAATATTTTTTTACCGATACTTTAAATGAGTACAGTATTGATACGTTTCTTTTGATACCACATCCCTAACAGTGAAAAGTGACTGGAGTATAAAGTACCCCACATGCCTGATCGTGTTAAAAGATACTGATGTGCTCGTTTGAGAGTTAGACCTATGGCTAGAAACTAATGAGTGATGATATATTTATGAGAAGAATTTCAATTACCTTTTGATTTTTATTTGTATTTAATTAAATTTGTGTGTCAGAGTTATGAACGTACACAACACTAAACAAGTTTTTTCAAATACCTTCAGAATGCAATGATAAAATACATTAAAAGCATTGCCTACTATGTTAAAGTTATATGTGAAATTGGATTATATATTAGTGAGCTTACCCTTTTGAGGCTGTAACCTGCATGAAATATAATTGGTGGAAGTATGATATTGAAAAATATCTCTGGATCAAATGTGGCCTAAAACAAAAAAGTACATGTGGCCCATTAAAAATTCCAGATAGCATAAATATAAAAATTAAATTTGAGTCACTCAATGGCCCACTCATGCATCAATATTGTCAGGATATTTCAGTTGTTTTAGAGTTTGGACGGTATATGTATGGATATATTGAACTCTTTTTAACTTCAAATAAGAAATGAACGAAATATAAAAAAAATTGAAAAGAGCTCATGTCTGAAAAAGTCTATTTATTCATAAAAACATGCCCTTGAATAGGATAATTAAATGAAATAATTAATTCAAAATACATAAAAAAAATAAAAGCACAAAATCTAATTTACATTTATAGCTTGAGAAATCTCAAACGCAAGTCATGGCCATTGGAAGTTTGCAAATTAGTGTTATCTTAAACTTTGCTTCACATGTTTCAAGTTTCCCTTTCCATTTAAAAAGTGACCTTTGCACACCCCTATTCAAAATATAATTTCAGCTTATAGGAATGTCTGTGTATGTGTGTGTATGTATGTGCACGTACGCATGCATGCTCGTATGTACATACATACATACATACATACATACATACATACATACATACATACATATGTATGTATGTATGTATGTATGAATGTATATATGAATGTATGTATGAGATATAATATACATATGATATATATATGAGATAATATATATGACATATAATAAACGAGATAATATACCAGCACCTTTATTGATTGTGACACATCAAATGCCTGGTGAGAGCCTACTAATGTCATAAATAAAAGCCGTGACCATTCAGACCCTTGACTTTCTAGCTTATTTTGTATGTGCTTTCTGTGTGCACTTATGCTCACAAAGTGCAGAACATTGTGGGCTTATAATATTGTGGAAATAAGAATAGATTGTATTCTCTGCTGACACCAGAACCATCTTTTCAGTTTGATAGTTTAACACAGTATTAGTTGGCCGATGCAGAAGCGTTTGTACAAGTTGGTACAAGCTGATACAAAAAAATTAAGTCACTGATATTTCATGTGGGTAGTTATTTAAAAGGTAACTTAAGCTTGCTTAGTTTTGTTACAAATATAAAAAAAACTGCATTCTAATGTAGCACTCAGCAGTATGTCAAATATTCTGGCAAATTCTATTCCAAGAAGTGAGGTCCATTAATGTTAAAAGCCGTGAACAAACAGAACTTGCACTTTCCCGGTGGCCAGTACATTTGATTACCACCTGTGACTGCAGATGCACTAGAATGAATGCCTGCTTGTAAATTACACATATAAAAAGAAAAATGTGAATTTTAGAAAAAAAATGTAATTTTATAAACAATGATGTACACCGTTTGTTAGTAATAGTGTAGTTAAGTTACTACACAAGTCATAACATGACAATGCCCTGCTATAGACAATTTTAAATTAAAATTTCAGTGTTATCCACAACCCTAGATGAGCCAGTTCAAGCAAATCTCAGAAGCATAGTCAGAAATGAGAATGGACCATCACTTAAGATCAAACTGCAGAGCAGTCATAGCTATGCGCATCTCATCCACGCATTCCATAAGGATCACCACAATTAGCCGTAATTTATTCAAACACCTCTGAGGGCAATGAACTCAGTGGATATATGGAGGAGCTTAAGCTCCTTAAGCAATTGGCAAACATGCCATGCAGGAACGTAAAACAAACAAAAAATTCTTACTCATAAAGAGGAAGAGACTATCTTAAATTATCTTGGCTCAATGTGTAGTGCTTTAAGAATTTAGTGATCATTTTTTGGGGCTCTAAACTAATATTTGATGTTTTTGAGTATGAGATCACAAATGATTTAACAAAAAGAAATATGCCCATCTAAGGGTCAAGACAAACTCAAAGTAATCTAATGATTAACAATTGAAAGCCAATGTTCAAGATGTCCCACTCTCCTACTCTATTTACCTGCAGAGTGAACACCTTTTATCTCCTATAACCGGTCATACTTGTAATCTAATATCCCTACTGGGCTAATTAGATGACGTGATAAAACAGGTTGAAATTTAAATTGAACAAGATAAATTAGTAACAATAAATAGATTTATTACATAAAACCGAAATAACAAAAATTAAGAATTACAATAATATTAAAGGTTAAACATTTTAAGCTTGATGCAAACAATAGGACTTTGTGAAATGTGATGATTAGACTGTAGCTACAAGTGCTGGCAGGCGCCAGGCTACAGATAGGTTTTCTAAAGGAGAAAACAATCAAACAGTTATTAACAAAAGGTGTTGAACAAGGTATACATATAAATTTTGATCAGTTTGCCTGAGTGGGTTTTAAGATAATATCCTTTAAAAATTTCGGATAATGATAAACAGAAAGATCTGTTGATAACAGCGGTCGATGGCTAATAAATAGGTGTCAACAAACTAGTACTATGGCTGGTCTCTTCGCTTTCGGTACTGCCAGAGCATTCAATAGTACGTAAAATTCTAATAGCAATTGCACTAAGAGCAACACAAAAACAATAGGAGCCAAACAAACCCCACTATGACTTTAGTGCAGTTCCACGGTTTGCTCACCGAAGCTAATACTGCACGTGAAGCGCGACTATTTGACTAACTCAAAATTTAGGTTTCCATTAACCCAACTATGATATGGAAAACAAGACAGCCTGATTGTAGCCATCAGAATACTAAATAGATGCACATGACGTGCACGGCGGCGTCCTGGCAAAAGTGGTGGTGGATCTGACGGCCAATACTTCATGATGGTCTTTTTCTTCGTTGCGTGACGGTGCAGAAGTTCCTCCTTCGACGCTGGGTTGTAGTAGAACGGGTATAATGTGAACCTGAGAGCAGCCCTAATATATAGTCCCAAATCTGATACAAACAGAACAAAGCAAAAAGGGTGATAAACTCAGGAATATAGAAAAGGAGAAAGACGGACGAAGGCGGGGAGAAAGAGAAGTGAACCAGGGACCGCCGCTTGAAGGGAAAGGGGTAAACATGGTTCCTTGGATTGCCGCTAGTTTTCTCGGACGCGGAGTGTGTCAATGTGTCGATCTCAATATACTCTTCTTTCCTTCATCAGATGTAGTTGTGATAGTACGTGTGGCAGTCATCATTGAATAATTTTTCCTTTCCCGTACGTGGCAAATTAATCAAAGAACATCTTGAAATGATGAGTAGATACTAAGGCATCTTTTATTTAAATAAATCTGGTATGATTATATTATTCAGGCTCAGCTATTATTTTAATTTGTGATATAGATGTACTTTACTATATTTTCTTGCAGACTGAATGGCAAGTGTATGTAAATTTATCCGACATCATCCAATGGCAGAGAGCATGCGTTAAAGTATTTTATTCATAAATATGATAATTTTAATCCTCTTCTTTGATATCCACTACAGTATTTATCAAAAGGCAATATTTTTGAACATCCACGTGTTTCAATTTAGGGAGATACATAATTTTATTTGACTGCATCTAGTCAGAGAAAATAAACTTTGAGGTAGATTACTTTTTAAATATGTTAATATTGTTTCTTTCTTTCGTAAATTATTTAAATATTGATAATTAATTGTAGCAGTCCAATTTGTCTGATTGACAAGCTACATACTAGACCAGCCAATATCTAAGAATTCATTTTTGGTAAAGTGATGACATAATTTTGAACAAGTTAATATGTTTAAAAAAAGAGTATTTTGAACCCTAAAGTGAAAAATTAAAAGGATGACAAGATTATTTCACCTTGAACAGTTATCAAATTAAAAAAACAAGTGAGTAAGTGAATGAAGAAATAATTAGAAACGGTTTATGTTCCATATAGTGTATATGTGCAAGAGTTAGAGATGTATAATAAGAACTGATCTAGTTTATAAATTGTCAACAAAAAATGACTTGAGTGAAGAATGATTGTCAAAATTATTCAGACCAAAAAACTTAACTGTACACCATTTTATTTATTTATTTAGCACCATGTCTTACTACTCATTTGGGTTATACACTTATGTAATGATTACACTAATGGTTTTAGGGATTATGAAGGTTATGTTAAGAGGAAGTGTACTCACATTGGCGTGGAGGAAAAGTGGAAAGCCATTTTGGAGAAAGCAATCTCAGTACACCCGATAGATATTCAAACCTCGCCTTCTCGTCATAAGCAGTCTAGTCTAATGTAAGAGAAATGCCTTAAACCAGGGGTCCCCAATTATTTCTGATGGAGGTTTGTTTTAAAAACTCGACATACTTCCACGGTCCGGCAAAACTTGAACAGTTCAAGTTCAGGCCCTATAGGACTATACTAATTCAAAAACGTGATTTTCTTTCCTTTTAGCTATTTTACTTATTTATTATTGCTGGCCCTCCATGTCTACTACCCGCCCAAATAACATCCTTTCTTCTGTTTATCACTATTTTGTCAAGGTCCTCAAAAATGTATCTGTGGTCCGGATGGGGACCGCAGTCCGCCGTTTGGTGACCACTGCCTTAGACCATGAGGCCACCAAAGCAGGTGTTTCAGGTGTTTGTATTTTTAAACCATATAATTCCTTTAATTAAATTCTAGAAAAATAACAGGATCAAAATCCATTTTCAAATTTTGGATTCCATGTGCTAACAGAGTCGATTCCTTATTAAAATTGTGTTGCATGCAAATTGATACTTAAACATTTATTTAATTTGAAGTTATATTTTTCAGATTTTGAAAGGTCCTTTACTGGTTTTCTTAGTTTTTTACAAAGTGGCCCAGATTGTTTAATTTTATTCTACTTTCAGATTTGGGGTAACTTAAATGAGGAACTGTTCATGATGTGTTTTAACATATCTATAGCTTGTCTTCTTTTGGAATAGATGGTTGATTTTGAGTTGCTATTTTAAACTTACCGTGTATCTTCAATGCTAAGACGCCATTGATTGAAAGAAGCATCTTCATTTTTCAGTACCACCAACAGAAAAAAAGCAAAAAAAAAGCTATCTTACATCTAAGAAATGCTTTTATTACAGATTCAATTTACTATCAACATAATACAGGCAATACCTTATTTATCAGTAGGTGTTGTCACTTCCTTTTGAATCAATATCAGTCTGATTCTTCTGAGTCATCAATATCTGCATCTGAATAAATATCAGAGTCTACTTCATCTTCAGAGTCTGATTCTAAGCCGTCTTTATCACTGCTCTCCCAAAATACCTTGTCTTCTGAATCATCGAGAGCGTTGGTGAAGAAACATTTTTTAAATGAATGCGGCACTATTCTTTGTGGGATTAATATCCAAGCTTTAGATACCCATTCTGCCAATTTTGATTCTGGCACTTTCTTAATTTTCCCAGAAGTTTTCAGCAGAGGGTTGTCAGTCAACAGCCAGGATTCATATTTCTATCTCAAATAATCCTTAAATGGTTTGATGACTGAAATGTCGAGGGGTTGCAGTTGGCTAGTCATGCCACAACCAAGTCACCACCTTTAAGCATGATTTTATTTTTGACCTGTTCGGTCAAATGTCCACGAATTGCATCAAGTACTAGAATGCTAGGTGGGTTACAAAGACTTCCAGTACATCTATCCCAGACAGTGATATGCTACTTTTCGTAGCGTGTGCTTATAACCTTGACTTCTTTAGCCCCTTTAGCGTTGAATGTGTACTTTCAAGGCAAATTGAAGTAGACCAGTGTTTCATCAACATATCCAATTTGATTAAAATCATAGTTTCAGTTTTCCCTTAATTTGATCAGATGTTGCTGAAAGTTGATAAATTTTGTCGAAAGTCTGCTGATAGTTTTTTACAGATAAATGTTCGGCGCCTTAATTAAAACCTACTATGACGCATGAGTTTGTTGCAACAGCCACAACTGCTTTTAAAATATATATATCCTCTATTCCTAGAGACTTGGCCATTAATCCGGCTTTCAATTGCATGGCTTGTTGAGTGATGGGTAATCCTTTTGTGCATGTCTCAGTTACAAAAGTAACACAGCTTCATCAACTTCTGGATATCTTCCTTTCTTGGGCCCTGTAAAGCACTTGTTTGTTGCTTTGCATGAAAATATGGAATTACGATCATTTTTCTAATGTTGAACATTTACTTCACTGTCAA
Organism: Timema monikensis; assembly: GCA_902151445.1. NCBI lineage: Eukaryota > Metazoa > Arthropoda > Insecta > Phasmatodea > Timematidae > Timema > Timema monikensis. Next base: position 167,054 of record CABFVZ010001191.1, read on the forward strand.
AATGTTGACCAGCAGCTGTATTTAAATGTTATTCTGCGTGCACAATAACTTTTTGTTTCAATGCAGCATTATAGTGCAATCTTTTTGACAACATTTTAAACAAAACACAACTTCTTACATAAGGTTCTTATGAGGATACAACCAAACCTTCCTAGTTCTCACTGAGCAAACTTCACCATAGTGAAATAATGGTGGCTTCACATTTTAAAAGCGCCTGGAAACACCAACGCCAGTTTATTCTCCAATGGAATTGAAGAATGCGCTAAAAGTCAAACTTAGAGGCGAGGCTTCCGCATAAAAACAAAACGTGTGGTCAAACAATGGAGGTGGGGCTTCCGTGTAGAAACAAAACATGTGGTGCCGTGTGCAAAGTGTGGAGAAAACCGAAAAGAATTATGAATCGAAGACAAACCCCTTTTTCATATTATTATTATTATTATTATTATTATCCTTAGAATCCAAGATATATGGTAGTATAGTTGTTGGTTTGTGCTTTGTGACTGGGATATCTCTTGAAGCTGGGGGTCATAAATCAACATCAACTTGCGAACTGCATTTTCTAAACCAATTATGTCTGCCAATTGAGATCAAATTTTCTCCACAGTCAAAGCATGGCAGGGTTCTTACAGTATTAGTAAAAAAAATCTCCCTGACTTTCCCTGACTATTTTCTAAAGTTCTTTGACCAATTTCTCATAAAATTTCTACTATAACTTTACGATACTATACATGTGAAAATATTAATTTAAATACATTTATTTTGGCCTCCTCCTCCCCAACAGCCAACCTTGCCTCACCACTCATGGAAGAATAAGAAAGCGGACGTCTTGCCAATCAGTTCATGGAAAATGATGGAAAAATAATTAAATATGTCTAACCCTATTAAAAAGTTGTAACAAACTTGATTCACTTTGGTATCATGTGCAGAAATATGTACTATACAACAGGCCACTAAGAACATACTAAAAAGTTTGGTATAATTAGTCTTATTCTACCTAAACTGTACATATCCTGAACTGAATAGCTCACAAAAGGAGTAACTGTGTCTACTTTCATATTAGTCATGTCTCAAGTCAATTCTCTTTTTATTAAAATTATCAAAAGTCATACAATAAGATCCTATGCTATATTTAATAAAGTGAAGCTTGTTTCTTCTTCAGTTTTTGCAACTCCACTTCTATTGCTTCTCGTTTCTCTTAAGTTGCCATCATTAATTTTTTTCTTTTTCCTTATAAATCTTTAACTTGTATATCTAATTTCCTCTTTTCTGCCTTCTTGTCTTCTTCACTTATTTCCTGCTTTTTCATCTCCAAATATTCATGATAGCGTTTCCGAGAACCTCTCACGTATTCCAACATCTTTTTGCTAATGTGTATGTTTTTAATCCCTCCTGCTTCTTGTATCTCATCATGAATGTGACACTGTGCAGTGACTGTTTATTTAATGAACATTTTCAAACAGTAAAGATTTATTGACTGAAAAACCACCTTCAACAGTTGCATTCCCATGCGACAAGACAAGACAAATCTTTATTACTTCCCAATGATGTTTGAAGTTTGCATCTCCTATTATAAATAGTGTCAAGTCATACTTCATCACTAAACTGATCACAAGGACGAAATATTTCTTGAATCTGAGATTTTTTGAGGTTGCAAAAATGCAAGTATTCTTTCTTGGCATTTTCAGCCAGAACATTATTTATGATGTTGGCGTGGTTGAGTCCCTCCAAAAGAAAAGAAAATCTCTTCTGGCCCAGTTGAGGTGAATGTTGAATAACACAAGGAATCAATGAAGACAAACCTCACACAGCTTTCTGTTTTAAGGGACTTCTTTCTTGTAGTTTTGCAATCATGGTGGTTAACATACTGCGGGCACTCGTGTATAAATTCTAGTTTTTGTCTTTCTGTTACTGTGATTGCAGTTTCTTCTAACAAACGTTTTGTTGCAAATCCTACATCAATATTTTTGCAAAGGTACAAATTTTTTGATTTTTTTTTATGTCAATAGACAGTAACATTGGACCCGTGCACTTCATCAGATCAGGTTTCACGCAACGATTCATAAGGTATCTTAGAAGTTTCTCTACAGCTTCAAAAAGATATGGAGTCAATGGTTTTGATGTCTGGAACCGTCGCAGGAAAGGCTGACATTCATCTTCAAGTGTCTTACAGAAAGCTAGTTTACACTTTAGGAATGGATCACAGGCTGCTCTTTTGAATGTCTCTACAGGTTTTATTTTAGGAAGTTTTGCTTCTTTGAGAAACTTAACAACATGGTCCCAAATTTGTAATGCCCTTTGAAAGCACTTAGCATTCTCTAATCGCTGCACACCACAGAACTTCGATGGAAAAGATGCACACCGTGTCAATTGGGTAAATAATGCTCGACGAGCTGGAGAGTCAGTGAACAGGTAGTACATGTGATGCAATAAGTTACTTATATCCCAATCAACAGACTCCACTCCTGTTCTCAAGGAACCATGAACAACATGAAGCCCACATGTTTCCAGATTTAGCAAACTACATACTTCATTGTCTGTTACAGATTTGAGGTGTTCCTGAAGAAGTGTTATAAACTTTAAATTGACATTTGGGCCATCCATTGACACTTGTATCAACTTAGAGAGTGGAAGAGGAGAAATACCATCCAGAAAATGCTTCAGTAATTCTTCAGCAGTGCTCCTATCGAAAAACACACTGTTTAAGTAACGACTGATGACTTTATGATTTTCCTTGTCCCAGAATCTTAATACAATGTCAATTTGTCCTCTTTGAATAACTTTATTCAACGCTTCATCAAAACAAATTACAAAGTTGTTACATGATTTTAGGCGGTCCAGTAAATTGTTATGAAAGAATGGAGCCAAGCCATGCACAATGAAGTATGCAGCCTTGTCTACACCAAGGGTAAATGCAATGGCAATAGAACACTTGGGAAACATCAACTGAAAAATTGTACTTAAATTATTGCATGAATTGAAAGATATTTTTTTGTAAACAACTTGCATAGCCCAAATTACTTCCACATTAATTATTTATATAATCTTTTATTACAAAAGTGTTATGGTTTCTTCGAGGCACTACACTAATTTCACTTTTGGCAACAGCTTCCTTCTGCGGCTTTACGATTTCTGATGAAACAGAAAAACTCTTTGAGTAACCAGCCGAATCACCACTAAGTAGAATGTCTTTGTGTGCCAGAGATTCTGTTGAAATAGGGGAGTTCGATGAACCTGAATCACTTGACTTTTTTGAGAAAAAAGTCAACATAGTGTTGATTTGTCAAAGTTTCAAGAGTTTTGATAAGAGATGGTCCTTTTGCATGGGAAGCTAATGGATGCTCTCCCATATTACTTAGGTTTATAATTTTTTTTTTTTCACACTTTACAAAATGCCTTCATCTTATTACTTTCAACGCCACTGATCCAGTATGAGAATTTAGGAAAATGCACTGGGCTTAGCCAGAGCTGGTTAGAAACTGTTTTTTTGTTAGACATTGCTGGCGTAGCCGAATCAGTCCTAATGCACTGTATCCAACAATAACGATGACAAACCTTCTGAATTAAAATGCTACCAAAACTTGTGTTACAGAAAGTTTGAGCATGGTAAGTGCCCCTCAGCTTTCTTCATTGGGGCAGTGGCTTATGATGCAGTAAATACGAAAAATATTTTCGTTGTTTATTTTCTAAGTGTGACATGAATGGTCATGTCCCTGACCTTTTTAAAGCTTCCCTGACTATTATATTTTTTTCCCTGACTTTCCAGACTGTAGGAACCCTTCATGGGTTTATTTCTAATTCAAATCTTGTATTGTAGCTTTGTTTACTTTAAAACATAATTACTTTATTTATGATTACCGCAAATGAGAATTGAATGTGATTAGATTTTAAATAAATTATTAAATATAAAATGAATGATAAGATTGATAGCAACTTTTTCTGATTAATAGTAAATAATAGTTTCCGAGACCATATTGACACTTCGGCACTGTTGAATTGGTTACCTGTAACAAATTGAGACACTTTTTTCAGATGTGGAAAACTGTGTGCAGACTCGTCGTCAGTTTAGTCAAATGCTTCCATCTTCCTCTTCCTTCCACTATCCTTCCTCCTTTGTTTCTTAAATTCCTCTCGTAGGTGACCTGGTGGTCTAGGGGTAAGGTGTCAGACTTCTATGCTGGCGGCCGGGGTTCAACCCTCGGTCCCGGCAAAGATTTATCTGATTACTAAACCCTTCCTTCACCTCTGACAAGACATCTTGTGAATGTGGGAAATGCCAGGCCTCCACCGTGGTTCGGATTCCACGTTAAACTGTAGGTCCTCCATTTCATCTCACAATCACCCCACCATTACACATTAGCGTAAGTGTGTATAACCCGAACGGGTAGTAAGACGCAGTGCTAATAATAATAATAAATTCCTCTTCTTTCCCTTGCACACTTTCTGTTATCGGCTCCTCAAATCTTTTTCTTGGCCTCCCTTGCGTCATTTTCCTAGATACTCCATTTCCATAATTTTCTTTGGCATCCTTTCTACCTCCATCCCCATTATATTCCCATTACACCTCAGTCTTGATTTCTCTACTCTCTCATGTAATCCCTCTATGCCCACTCTCTCCCGGATAACGTCAATCCTTATCCTGTTTCTCATGACAGCTAACATGCTCATCCCCAACTTCATTCCCTCAGCTTCCACTTTCCTAGGTTGTCTTTCATTTAATGTCCATGTTTCTGCCACATATGTGACAAAGGGTAAAAAGTAGGCCCTTTACAACACTTGCTTACACTTCAAGGGCACTGCTCTTCTCCATAGCAAGTCTCTTACACACCTAGTGAACAACTCTCCCTGCTGTCTTCTTTTCATTAGATCCTCTTTACTTCCACCTTTTACCTTAATCACACTTCCAAGATATTTTACATCCTGTACTTTTCTCAGCTCTACTCCATCCAACTTTATAGGTTCACGAGGCCTTATCCTCTTCCTTGTTATTACCATCACCTCCCACACCACCATGCTAAATTTCATTTTATACTCTTTCACTTGCTCATTCCATTCCTGTACTTCCTTTTCCTTCTACTTATCTCCATCAAGTCATCAGCAAACATCATAGCTTTAATTCTATCCTCCTTGAGTTTTCCAGCGACTTTAATTATGACCATTTCCATTACTATTACAAATAGTAGTGGTGAGGGCACTAACCTGCTTCACTTTATTTTTTATTTGAAACCACTTTGTCTTCCCACTCTCAGTCTTAACACAACTCCTGCTATCCTAATACATAATTTTCATTCTCATGACAACTCTTTCCACTTAGGCCTCCTCCAACACTTTCCAAAATTTATTTCTATCTATGCCAACCACATAAATAAATACCATTACTAAGTCTTTCCCAAATTCATACCTTCTTCCCATCAGCTGTCGTATGGCAAGGACCAAGTCGATTGTAGACCTCCGTTCCCTAAATTTGTGCTGTTCCTCTCTCAACATTCATTTAATTTTATTTATTATTTTCTTGTCCAGTATCTTCTCATATATTTTTGTACAGTGGCGCATCAGCGTTATCCCCCTAAAATTTGTACACCTCTTCCCGTCCCCTTTCTTGAAAATAGTCTTCCAGTACCTTGTTATCCTTACAAATCACTCTCACCACCCTGTATAGCAAATGTATACGTGCTTCACTTGCAGCTCTTATTTCCATATTCAGTTCATCCACAGCCAGTGCTTTTCCTTGTTTCATCCTCTTTAATGTGTCCTCCAACTCTTTCCATGTGGGACCTCTTTTCTCTTTTCTGCCATTTCTTCCTGCTCCTGGGTTAAACATATCAAAATATCTCGTCCATCGTTCCTTTTTCCTGTCCTGTCTTTAGCGTTCTTCCTTCTTCATCCATCATTCTAACTTGTCTTTTATCTCTCTAGTTTATTACCTGGCTATATAACACCTTCTTACTTACTTCAATTTCCACGTCCTATTCCAGCATTTCTGTCCATTTTTGAATCCAATCCTTCCTGGCTTCCCGTACAACTTACGTTGATCTTTTCTTCTCCCTAAATTATTTCTTTGTTTCCTCATTCCTATTCTTAAAACTCCTTCTAAATGCTTTACTCTTCTCCTCCATTGCTTCCTTCACCCTGTCGTTCCACCAGGGTGTCTCATTCCACTTCCTTTTATCACTTGGCCTCCCATATACCTCCTTTGGAGCTCCCACCAAACTTTACTTAAACCTTTCCCATTCCACCTCTACACTTTGCATTTCATCCTTGGGTATTAAGCTTCTTGCCTTTCTTGGGTACTGCTCTCTTTCCTCTTCATTTTCTCAGACTCCACGCCCTTATTCTTCTTTCTTGTCTTACTACCTTTCTCCTACATTCCCATCCCTTTATGTCTGCCACCAAAAACTTGTAGTCACTATCTAAGTACACACTTGTATCTTGAGGTTTACGGTCTGCCTTTACATTTCTTCAACCATGAGAAAGTAGTCTATCACTGACCTTTGCTCCCCATTCCACTGTACCTAATGATCTTGTGGCTCTCTCTTTCCTTCTTACCTCAACTGTTTGCCACTATCATTTTATTTTTTGCTCATTACTCCAAAAGCCTTATACACTCCTAGTTTCTTTCTCCCCCTCCCTAACAACTCCTCAAACCATCCTATTTCTTTTACTACTTTTGCGTTAAGATCCCCCATTACTACCACACACTTATTTCCCATTAGCCTTTCTAGGTCTTCCTCCAACTTGTTCAATTCTTAGCTCATCATCCTTAACCCTCACACTCTCAGCTCACAAAGCTGGGAGCCATCTGCCCAAACCCTGCTCCAAGCTTGTTGGTTTTGGCCCTGACCAGTCTCCTATCTCTCGTCTGCACCTGACCTGGTTACAAATGGGGTTCAACGCAACCTCCACCAAGTTACTCAGATCCCAAGGTACACCACTTGGAGGTGAGATCAGCATGAGTAGGAGAGGCTAAGTGGAACCCACTATGGAGGCTCCTTGTATTGAATATCACTATCCCATTAGTACTACTCACAGTATAGTAATAAAAAAGTAGAACCTTGGATAAGTTTTTCACCACCACAATAATTAAGCTTTGGAATGAACATCCACAAAAAGTATTCACCAACACTTGGCTTGGCCATGCCTATTGAATCCACACCATCCAACCAAAAGTATTTTTTTTTCCTTCTTAGAAATACAAAATACCCTCACTTCCAAGAACATGTCACATATGTCTTTCTTCCTGTAAAATGGCCTTGTCTTCTCTTCCTGGTAACAACACCCCCTAAAATAATCCACTGACTATCATATAAAGTTAGCAAAATATCTATATAATATTGTTAATTACTCAAGCTGACCATTGGGAAGACTTAAAGCAGATGGGAGGACAACATTAGAATGGACCTGAAAGAGATAGAGTATAATGTGGTGGACTGGATAGAACTAGCTCGAGATAAGTATAGGGTGTAATGAGGTGGACTCTCATGGCTATGGCAAGTCAAATTGGGCCTAAACAAGTATGGTCTAAAAAAAAATTATGAATGTGTTGTTACTAGGTCCCAGGCAGGAATTTAGTTTCTGGCAAGCAAAGAAAGTGAAATGATGGACATCAGAATGTTGGCGGCTGCATGACAATCTATAGGGTGAAAGCCACTACTTGGATCAAAACTCTGACCAGTATTCAAGCTTGAAACTGAGCCATGATCTTCTACCATGAAATCACTTCTATTATGTGATTAGCTGATTTTCTTAGGAAGTAACAAGCAAGAACACCTACTGAGCTACTAGATTGACGACTTTAAATGGCTTAATTACTCAACTAATTTATAAAGTTAATTTTATTGATCAATTAACTCATAGTAAACTCTCTTTAGCCAAGACAAATTTATGAATCTTATCATCCATCCATCCATCCATGAAGTTTCAGTAGTCCTTATTGAGGAGTGTAAAGCCAAATGCTTGTAGAATAATGAGTTAGCACCCTGTGTCCAGTCAATCACAAAAGAAGCTACCATAGAGATATGAATTAAACCTCTGGTGTAGCATGGTATAGCATGGTGTAGCAAAAGAACAGACAACAGCTCTCTATACTTGGTTATGAGACTTATACACACAAAAGGGCATCAGGCAGAAAATATGAGGCCCTCCGAGTAGTAAGGCTGAACTCTACATAAGTAGGTTCTGAGAAAAACACATTTAAAGATGTGGGATGTTGCAGTGTAGTAAGGGCGAACTCACCATCACTGGTTGTAAAATGTACTTCTGTTGAAATAATGTAGTGTTTCTTTGTTTTTATTATTACCTATTATTTCTAGTGAATATGAACATTTAACAACATATTACAGTATATGCAATTGATATTTCAAGTAGCTGTAGTTAGTTTCTTAAATGCTTGACACCAAAATTGTGTTTTAAAGTATGTACTCATAGCCTATTCCTTTATGTGTGAACATATTTTAATTGGGAAGATATTTTTAAAATGTATTTGTTCATGATAACCATTTAAATGTCAAGAATTGTATTTGTATTTTTTTGAATTTCTGAAATTATTATTTGTGGATATACTGTTATCTGTTAATTATTCGAGTCAACTGTTGGTATAAAGGCGCTTGTGACGCATCCCCACTCCCTTTACCGGCTTGAAGGACAGGTCTGTGTCAAGTTCGCCCCTTGTACTCGGAAGGCTATCACACTTTAGAAATCCAGCCTCAAGCACACCTATTTGGTTTCAATGCATTTGTCAGAATACCAGGAGTGAAATTGCAACAAATCACACACCACTGTACGCTACACAAATCAAGCATATAGAAACTGGAAGAAGAAAAGAAAAAAAAGAAAAAAGCTGTTTTGTTGAGTTCGCCCTTACTACTCGGAGCACCTCATATAGGCTAATATGTGATGTACTACAAATTTAAAGGCAATTTTATTATTATTATCATCAACAAGTCTTTCTACCCATTCATGTTATACACACTCACACTAATGTGTAATGGTAGGGTGATTGTGAGATGAAATGGAGGACCTACAGTTTAACGTGGGATCCGAACCACGGTGTAGGCCTGGCATTCCACAAATTCACAAGTTGTGATTAATACACGTCTTTTCAGAGGTGAAGGAAGGGTTTGGCAATCAGATAGATCTGTGCCGGGACCAATGATTGAACCCCGAACCCCCAACACAGAAGTCTGACACCTTACCCTTAAACCTCCAGGTTACTCTCAAAGGCAATCTTGATTTCATTGTAGAGTTTCAATTTGAGTGAAGTAATTAACTAAAGCATTTTTTATTAAATTGTTAAGTAGTTTCTAGCTATTGTACTTACTATTAAAATTTGTATTTTCTTTTGTAACACATTTTGGCTCAATGTAAACCTTTAGCCAGTAATGGACCAATTTAAAACTCATGATGCATAGCATGATGTAACTGCCAATTTACCCTAGCTAGTTTAATTATATTTAAAGAAAGTCTTACCTTCAGGTCAATTTCATTATCTTCTACATCAACTATTTCTCCTCGAAAAGTATAAGCATAAGTTTTGTTGGAGGTAGGTGTGACTCCCCCAACCTTATTGGAAAAGTGAAGCCATAGCGTGTCAGGTGGAAGTGACAAGTTGTACTTGGAAGCAGGTTCTGGCACTACCAACATGTGAAAAACAGTGCTTGTGTTGCCAGTGTAGCGAATTATAGCCCCTACTATCAGACCTGCAAACAAGCCCAATCAAACAGGGTATCATAGTAAAAAAAAAAAGTATTAAGGCCACCAAATATGAAGCAATTATTGTTATATTGTTATAAATTGATGTTTTATATTTTATTTGTCAGCGTTAAAGAGGACATTTTATCTATTGCTTAAAAAACTTGCTTTTTAACACACTAAAAATTATCTTATGTTGCTGGGATATTTCCAAAACAAATCTACTAATATGAATGTTTTGTTTCAATAAAACAGATGTGTATGTCTTAAAATAAAGCCATATAAAGAAAATAAATGATTGAAGTCCAAGAATTTAAAAAATATTTCAGAAATTATGATCTATTATTATTAAAAATAGAATCTAAAATATATTTCACAAATTATGCTCTATTAATTGCTTTTAAAATAAAGACTTAACAGCTATGTTTTTGGCTTAATCTTTAGTCTAACTATAATAACACGGAAAAGGTATTTTATTTGTCCTCTAAATTAATAATATATACCCATAATGTAATTTGTCGAAATTGGATAAAAAAAATTTTTAGTTTTATGACCAACTTCGAACACCAATGGCCCATTAAAATTGGCTAGAGAAACAATAACTACATACAATAAATAGTTCTCATGAAGGACTGTATGAAAGAAGTTTGTTGTAAATTGGATCACATTTAATATTTTCAAATTACAGGGTGGCTACAAAACATATTTTACAAAATTCCCTGACTTTTCAGGTTTTCCAGGCAACATTTTTCAATTTTCCCTGACTACTTTTTTCCAGTTTTAATGGTGGATGATGACTTTTGTTATTATGGATCACATATTAAAAAAAAGTTTATATCGACTAAACATAAATGGTTTTCTCGGTTATTTTAAAAATCAAAATGTTATTTTATTTAGGTACTATGAACTTTTGTTTTAGTGTTTGGTTGTGAAATTAATGGGGTATTTTTTAATTCCCTGACATTTCCCTGTTTTCCCTGTCATCCAAGAATTCCCTGAATTTTCCAGGTTTTCCCTGTCTGTAGCCACCATGAATTATAAACACTTTTGGATTAATTTATATTGGTCATAAAAACAATGTTATACTCGGTTCGTGATGAAGACCCCATTTTGATTTCAGGGTATGCTTACAAATATATTTTCTCTTTGTGCATGTGATTGTTCTACTATATGATTAATAAATATCAAGGTGCTAANAGGAGCCCATTTTTGAATGCCAACATTGATTGAAAGTTGTTATATTCTAGACAATCCCTCGAGACTATGTTATACATGATACAAGCGTGGAAACTGATATGTTCTAATTTGATACTCTGTAACGAATACTGTTCAATTTCACTTTCCTGAATGACGATCACATCTCCCACACCCACTGTGACCTTCACGACTCCGTCGTATGACCCAGTGTAGCCAATCACTCCACAACACATTTCCTCACATTCATAACAAAAGTCACTAAAATTTGGCATTGTAGAAATATGACTTATTTTATTTATTAATTAAAAAGCTATCAAAACCTTCCAATAATGCTTAATTATGGATTACTGTATATTTTCTCCTTACAATATTAATCAAACTGGTTAGGAATGTATATACAATTATACATTGTGATATTTTTATTTGCCCCATTGTGGCAAACATGAGATTCTAGTTTTCAAATAACAGGCCTCCTATGAAAATCAGACTGTAGGTCTGGATGTGTCTAGGCTTGTGCAAGGTTAGTTTTAAATCGTTTGCTTATTTAAACTGTGAATTAAGACAGTCTAGATTAAATATCTCAATTAAAATATAACACAGAAGTTAATGTATGACAACATTAAAAAATAAATAAATCTGATTGGGACATTAGTTTTCTATACATAAGTTCCTGAACATGGTGCTCACACTGAAACATGTTGAAAAATCCAAGTAGCAGCCTCATAGCCTATCACAACAAGGAGAAAGGAGATACAATTTTTTCAGATAGGATATTAAACCTTTGGTGAGTATGAACATATATTTACATTCATTTTGTTAAGGCTTCCTAGGAGTATGCACGTAAATATACATTTTCATGTTTGTCTAAATTAGTATGGCCGTAAATAAACGTTCAACCATGTTAATTCTCTGCTACTATCTATGTTATGTTAAAGAAACTATTTCTAAACATTTACTAGTTTATATATTTGCTAATAGATTACTCTACTGTCCTTTACACAAAACGGGGGACGTTCTTTTTTCATAGATGTCGTAGCTGTGCGTAAACACCTGGTTGACTAAATCGATGTTTATTTTAGAAGTGTTTCCCCATGATTTATTTGTGGCAGTTTTTTTGCTGTGTCATTGTTTATAAAGTTAGTGGCCGCACATGAACATTTATGCAAATACCTTAGTTTATATTACTGTTTTATTTATGGAGGCAAACTCACACATTTATAAATAAAGGTAGTTGCCACGCTCGAATGTGTATAATCCTATAATAGTTTTATATTGTTGTATTTATCATGGCATCTTAGTGCAAAAGATGAATGCTCACAGAAAAAGAGTTGAATGAAATAATTTCAAATTGGGAATCCGCGAGTGATATGAGTGACATAAATGGCAGAGATGACAGAGTTTCATCTAGTTCATCTGAGCGGGAACCTGAACATGAATTTGATGCCGATAACAATATGACACAAATACAGGTGAGAGCAGATGTTCAGCCAACAATGCATGACACATATCGGTGGCAAAATAATGCCAATTTTCATCCGAATAATTTACAGTTTGATGGCAATAGTGCTGGAATTTCAGCACTTTGTGAGCTACAAGACAATCCTAGTGAAAGTGACTTATTCAAACTTATGTTTGTTAGTAATAATAATAATAATAATAATAGCACCGCGTCTTATTACCCGTTCGGGTTATACGCTTTAAGTACTATTTACGCTAATGGATTAGGATTTGGGAAGGTTGAATTAGAGGAAGTGAACCCACATTTGCGTAGAGGGAGAGTGGAAAACCATTTAGGAAAAACCACCCCCAGTTCACCCGACCGAGATTCGAACCTCGATCTCCCCGTCCTCAGCAGTCAAGCTCAACACGTCTAGCGCGTTAGCCAACTATGCCACCGAGGCGGGTATGTTTGATAGTGATCTGGTCCAATACATAGTAGACGAGTCAGACAAATATCACTCATATGTCACAGAGAATTTTGAAGTGAAAGAAAAATCAAAACTAAAACTATGGGTAAAACCACTCATTTATGAATTCTATACTTTTCTTGCAGTAATAATTCTGATGACCCACACAGCAAAACACAGTGTGAAAGACTACTGGTCCACAGACCCTCTTCTGTTCACCCCCGTATTTGGAAAAATCTTTTCACAGGACCGTTTCTTACTTCTGCTTCGAATGCTACACTTCTGATAGTTACAATCAGCCAGCTGGTGATCGTCTGTACAAAATCAGTACAGTCCTTGAAACTACAAGAATGAAATTCAAAAGTATTTTCAAACCACATCAAAATGTATGCATTGATGAAAGTATAATGGTGTGGAAGGGTCGTTTGGTCTTCAAACAATATGTGCCATTCAAGTGACACATATTTGGTATAAAACTCTTTGTGTTGTGTGACTGTACAACAGGATTTATTTTAGACTTCCTGGTGTATACAGGTGCCGAAACAAACATTGAAAAAATAAATGAGCTTGGTATTTCTGGCTCTATTATTACTACCCTTCTGGAGCCGTACCTAGGCCAAGGACACATACTATATTGCGATAATTGGTACTCCAGTCCTAAATTATTCGAATATCTCTTGAGCAAACAAACTGGGGCATGCGGAACAGTGAGGCAGAACAGGAAAGAGATGCCTAAGTTTCCACAAAAAATGAAGAAGTGTGAGTGATGTATTCCACACAGGAAATATTCTCGCAGATAAATGGCATCACAAGAGAGATGTTTGCATGTTGACTACAGTGCATTCTCACCAATGGGCTGAAACAAGTAAAGTAGATCGAGTATCAGGTGAAGTCATCAAGAAGCCACTCTCTGTAATTGAGTACAACAAAAACATGGGACTTGTTGACAACGCTGATATGCAAATAAGTTTTGTTGACAGTACAATAAAGTCGGTAAAGTGGTACAAGAAGCTATTTTTTTATATATTGGATATTATTATTTTGAATGCACATATCCTATCCTGTCTAAAAACCGGGGAAAAAATCAAGCATCTTAAGTTTAGGCTAAATATTGTTTGACAGTTACTGGAAGAATTCAGTCCTACTCGGGTTCCCTCTAAAGGTGTCAGATGCTCAGCAAATCTCACACCAAACCCACTTCGACTAACTGCAAGACATTTTCCATCCCCTGTGCCAGGAACAGCAGCAAAGCGTAAGCCGCAGAGGCAGTGTTATGTCTGCAAACACACAGCTAAAACACAGCCAAAGTGGAAAGACACTATGTGGATGTGTGTGGAATGTGATGTAGGACTTTGCATCCATCCATGCTTCACCATATTTCACACAAAAACAAATTTTTAAACTCTCTGAATTGTATTTGAAATGGTAAATTTTTTCCTAGATATTGTTTTTTTTTTAATTTTATAACTACTTTGGAAACTGCAATACATAATTTTAAAATTAATATTAAAAAATAAAAATATATTTAATTTTCACCAAAAACCTCACCCCACAGGGATATTGTACTATATTAAAACTATACTCACCAAAGGGTTAATATTTATTAGTTATGTATTAATAAATAAAATTTATCTAACAATGTTTTAAATGTAATTGTTACTCAGCCTAAAGTGGCTTATTACGTAACATTTTCTCTCTTACATAAATAACAAAAGACCATATCTTTTAATGAAATGTTTTTTGTTTTGGTTTTGTGAAATTTAGTATTGTCAGATAGATATGAACCTATCAGTAAATATTTGTTATTTAGTACATTTTGTGATAAATGTTCTAATTGTGTTTAGCACTAAATTCAATTGACTTTAAACACTGTTACTCCTTAAATATCAAACTTCCTAATCATTTAATGTAAATTATTTTAATCATTCTTTGTCTTTGTATTAAACATTTCTTTGAAAGTGTATTATGATCTTATATTTTATCATTTAATATATAATTTTTTATTATTGTTATAATGATTGCTTGATGTGGCAACAAAATAATTGCATAACAACATAATCCTTTTACAAATATTTTCTAAGTATTATAACAATAGAATGTTATCTAAAATATAAAGTTCCGGGAGGTTTGATCATGATAAAGAAATTTTGGCGGCAATGAATGATACCAACCGTAACTATGTTAAATGGTTGTCCCAATTTCTGTGGTGTACATTGTGATATGCTATTAGAGCAAGTTTTAAATTTTTATGAAAGTATTTTAAATGTGAATGGTTAGGGTTGGGATAGTAGTACAGAAAGCCGGTTATATTTTTTATTCCCCTAGTGAAATATATGTCCTTGAATGTCAGGGACTGAAATTAGTTGCCATAATAAGATACAAGTGTATAGCTCAAATTGGTAGTATAGCGCGGTGCTGAAAAAAATAATCTGATACAGTGCATGTAAGCCCAAATAATCAAACATTGTATTTGCCATTTCCTTTCCTGCTGGCATTTGCCATACAAATTGGGGAAAGTGTCCTCGGCTGTTAGAAAGAACATGTTTACTTCCCTACCTACTTCAAGGAAGAGCTGTCCAAAGTAATCTATAAACAATTTCTTCAAGAGTCTTTCAAGCATCCAAAAATTGGCAACCATATTTGGTCATTTGGGCTGGTTTAGCTCTGAAATCTTTTGAAATATCTAAAGGTGTGATTTGCTACAACACATCAGATGAGAAATAGAGCCACAAGCAACAGACGTGAGGGGCTCACACAAATATAGGTGTTTTCCTACAGAGTGACTGACGCATTTGAAATACCATAAAATATCGCAGATGAGACAGTTTTTATTTGCCATGGCTATGTTAGAGGAAAAAAGCATGATTTTTATGGCGCTTCTTCTGGATAAGATGTTGCTTTTAAATTGTATACATTCTATAAGAAATAAAACTCATGTACACTTGTAGTAAGCAATAAGGCGTATTTAATTTGCTAGTCGAAAGGAAATTACGGCCATATAATGCCAAGTTCAGGGGTTACTTCCGGCTGAATATAAAAAAATTTGAATTTGTGCTATATTTGGTGAAAGATAAAATTACTACTAAGCCAAGTTATAGATTTCCTGAGACAATTATTCTTTCTGAAAAACTCACCATAACTCTCAGGTATGATTTATTTAAAATATTCAGTTTCCATTCTGCAAACTACTATGGTAAACTTATGATTTTATGAGCTTATGGTAAAATAATGCACAAACCAATTACTTTTTAATAAGAAATCGATGTTTTCAGTAATAATCTCTATTGGTCCATATTTGTTAAGTGAATGTTCTTGATAATAAACACTTTAGTACCATTATTTTAAAATAACATGCACAATTAGACATTATGGTTAGGAATTATAAAAAGATTCTATTTAGTAAATGTATATGTAAAATGGCAGATAACATCTTTTTGAGCTCTAGCAGACAAAAAGAGAAAAATAAAAGTTGAGAGACAAACACCAACACCAAAAGCGTGTTGACGTTTCGCTTCCATCCTTGGACTCAAGGGAGTGTTAACACACTTAATGCCCACACACAGACTTTATCCAATCGAAAACTTCGAAATAAAATTGTCTACAGCAAGGGATGAGTGCCAATCAGTCAGCTGATCAATAAAATAAACTTTAAAAAAAAAAGTTTAAAAAACTTCCAGGATATAGTTAAAATGTAGTACAAACACAATAAATATATTTATTGCACGATTTTAAATATCAATCTTAAAATAAATTGGCCTGAGAATGCAAAACAAGTGTAGGTACTAGTATTCTCAATGTAAAGAAAGCAAGAACTTTTAATATTATGTTCGTGCTTCCTTCATTTATATAGGGCCTATGGGTTTTGATCTTTAACAAAAATATTTAACCAATCACAAAATAAAATCTAATTATGAACAATTTATTTTGGTGTTTAAGATGGATCCCAATGTGCATGCACATATTTATGGCTGGTCTACATAGAGTCATACCCGCTTGTCGAGAGTCTGAGTAGTAATGTGTTGGTTGTCGTGTCGTATTGTAGCTCCTTACTACAAAAGGGACTGTCTACAATGAAATGTTGTAGCACATAATTTCAACCAATAGTAATTTAGAAAACAGTCAAGCAATTGAAAAATAATAAATATACCAGACTGTTACAGTGTATACAACTATATAGATACAACTGTTTTCAATAAAACAATTCCTTTCTTTCATAAAAAGGAGGATAAATACTGACAGACTCAATAAGTGTGTCGTCGAAATCCATTTTAAAATAGTGTTGAACAACCCAAAGTTAACAAAAAATGAGGCAAAGAGCATACATCAACATGGACTATGCATTCATAATCAAAGTCATAATATTAATACTTTGAAATAATTAAAAAATACATACGTTTAAACAATTGTTTTTAATTTTAAAATGCACTATATATTTTACTATTAGCATCTCGTCTTACTACCCGTTCGGGTTATACGCATCAGTATATATTTAAATAGATTTTCATAAAGTAGGCTACTACTCTAGATTAAATAAATATTAACTTTAACTGATTTTAGTAGTGTAATCTTATTTGTTTTGATTGGCTGAACACAATGTGTCGCAACGCAAGAGATGTACAATGTTCATCTACTTCCGACTTACTACTGCAATTGCAATATTCAATGTAGACAGTCAATATTACGACTCCGGATTCCCGACAAGAGGGTACAACTATGTAGATGAGCCATTACTTAGGTGTGATTGGTAGTCTGTATAAAATAGTCCTTTGACAGTTAAAAGTGACCAACTTCCACGGTGAACAGACTTACGAATAAGGACTCTGTGGCCAGAGCAATCTAATCCTGTGGCATCGATTTCTTACAAACTACGGACCACAGACGTACAGATACAGAGTATGAAGGGCCTTTAGTTGATAATTTGGCCTCAAAATAATGTGAACATTCCAAAGGTGATTTGGTGTAGTGATGGGTTGTTCGTGAGCAAGTAATTCAAAATGAACGACTCTTGAAAAAGAGCTGTGAAGGAACAAGACTCACTTTGCGAGAGAGTCTTTTACACCGCCATTACACTCTACATCATACGTCTGATACATTGACCAAGAGGCCAACAGTTTTTACTATACATTTCTATTATTATTTGTACAAAATAAACGTATGCACGTCAGTTGTACATTTAAATCAAGAACTTAGACCAATGAAATTAAATAGACCTATTACCCTAAATATTAGGCCCTACCGCAAGGATGCATCAGACACCGCTCCCCTTTTCCCCATGATCATTACTTTAGTGCTCATGTGGCACTTTACTGGAAACATGCATTAGTTTGATGTTTCTTTACATCTCTTCTTTTCACTCATGCACTATCATTATCTCTGACTACTCGCTTTGCGTTTTCATTCAATGTTCGGTTTGATTTAGCTAGTCTTTGCTATCAGCACATCGTTTCTGCACTATTTCCAACCGCCCTTCTTCGCTGAGCTTAGAGAGTTGTCGTTATTCACAACTCTCTTTTCGCTCTCGTTCATTCACTCTGGAAAGTGTCAAGTGTTTTTGTCATTCATGACTCTTTTTTCGCTCTCGTTCATTCTCTATGGAAAGCGTCAGGAGTGTTTGTCATTCTCGACTCTTCTGTTGTTCGTTCGTTACTATGAAAAAAATCGATTATAGATGCTTACTGTCATTACTAGATTGCAGCACTGCCTACAATATTAAACTTTTTCTTAACATCAATCAACATAGTTCTGTGAATTAGACACTAAAGGTTAATTATTATAATATGCGTAATTAATAAAATTAAAGAGCCAAACACAATAGGCTTCGGATAAATTACAAATAAATCCTAATTCGTTCATAAGTTGTAAGTGAAGGTGCATATTTGCACGCTCGGAACGGGAATTGTGAAAACTAGTTAGCGCTCGCTCGTCAAGTTATGAAGGTGAAGGGATTGGGAGCGAGCCAGCCATGCGGTGAACGATATGACTCATATGAACGACTTGAATGCGAAAGCTTATGTAAGCTAACTCACGTCAACGAGCTGGTTCAACCCATCACTAATTTGGTGACCTTCCTCTTCATTCATGTCACTTCATTTAAAATATACCTATCTTAAATATTGTAACTATCGTGTTTTGAATCTAAAAAATAAATCAATATCCTACCATAAATTACTGCAAGCCCCGTTTCGTGAAGAAATCGTAGCCGGCGATGTTTGAAAAGCCATATTGTCAAAACAGTTAGTATCAATAGAAAAGTATACAAAAGAAGATTTAGACTATCAATTCGATGCGTAGATTGAGCCTTAGCGTCGAGTTCTATGTCAGTTGCTGCTAAATCAACAGAGTGAAATATAGAGATAAAAGCTAATAGATAAACAACCCATAATCTTTGTATTCCTAGCACAATAGCCATTTTTGACAATTCAAATCACAGAACATAGGCCAAGATATTCTTAAGGCCGATAAAACCATAGTTATTATTAAGTATAGCTAAATACTCAAAGGGGGTAAAAGTTATTAAACATAGTTATAGGAACCATATTGGTGGCGCTAGTGAAATCGTATTGGGTGGTAATGTGGCAAAATCCGCTCACCTGTAAAAAAAATTGTTTTATATCCTTTATAGTTTTAAACTATAAGTTAATTCATCCGAATTGGATTATAATTTAATCTTTAAATTGACAAAATCTAGGTTAGGTTAGTTTAAGAATAGAAATATTTTAGGCTTGTATATTATATATTAATAATTATTATATTATTATAATTAATAAATTCACTGTCAAAACATGTGACAAGATTTTATTACATAAAGTAGGTCTATATCATGAAGGTTACTACAAAGTAGCAAGGCCCTACTGATGTGAAATGACATATGTAAGTTTGTTATTTATCGTTTGGCCCAATGTAGCAAGGATAGAAAGGAATAGCCACTTGAAGGAGTTTGATATTGTCATTGTTCAAGTTGCCCAGAACATAGCAGCAATATCTTAACACGAAGATAGCCAAATATAGTTGTTTTTTTAACGTACTATGACGTTAATAATTGGATATTGATGTGGATTTTAAAAGGTTATTTATTTTTTAAAGTTTTAAATGCTAACTGATTTTTAATCATTTATTTGTCTTCCATAGAGACACTGTGTTTAGACGTTAATGGCGCTAGTGAAAACGCATGAGGCTCCTATGTGGCAGATTTTGAAAGACTTAAATGATACAGATGATAGTAATAGTTTCCTTGAACACCATTACGCGCTTTGATCCTAGCAGATCTAAGGTTATGGGTGCTTAAGAGTCGCACATTCACTTCTTAATTTCACCTGCTATCGTTGATATTAGACGTGAAAGGTCTCTCCTGTAGCTGAAGAAGTCACGGTTACCAGGGTGGCAAAACATTAGAGACTGTACCCCCTGACTGCATATCACGACTTGTAGGGAGAGTTATAGTCCACAGCCTGACATGCCTCCTGATACGATAAATTGCGACTAGCTATTGTCGATTTAATTTGACGTTGTTGCATTCATTCGAAACACAATTGGTCAGCGACCAGACGAGCAACTCCCCCACCCCCATAAAAGCATTTTGGAGTGTCATAAAGACATTTTTCTATGACACAACGCTCTCCACACTTTGCGCACCTATGCCCTCAACTACGAGAATTGACAGCGATATGAGAACAATATAAGCAATTGTGAAATTGTGTCACTGGTGTAATTGTTGTGAACGAACGATTTATAATCAAAAACTTGAAGATGATGAACCAAAGGTACATGACCAGTCCACTTTTGATATGGGGTTTTACCTTTCAGAATCCTGGATGGGCTGTGATTCAATAAATAATTTGCACAATAGATGGCCTCAGCCCAAATAGAGTGGGGCAAATTTGATTACAGTAGTAGGAATCTAGCTTTATCCTGCAGTGGCCTATTTTTACGTTCAGCGAATCCATTTTACTGGGGTGATCTTACAACGGGAAAAGTCTTCTAATTCTGCAATTCGATAAAAATGTGTCAAACTCTAAATGTCTATATACTGACCTTTCATTGTCACTTTGGAAATACTTAATCTACTTTACTCTTATATTTTCTGCTTAATTTTAAAATTATTTAAAAGTATATATAACTACATTTTTATTTTTTATGAAATATACTCTGGTATAACGAGTGCCTTCGTCGATAAAAGTAACAAAATATCTGTAGTCTCCGGGGGAAGTGGTGTGCATGGGACCTACAATATCAGAATGTATATTATTTTCAGTTTGTCTATAGTTTTCGGTTGTTCCCTAATGTGTCGAGGAAGGGTGACTAATTTTCCTTTAATACAAATTTCATATTCACCAAGACTTTCATTGGGGTTGAAATGCAAATCTTTCAGGTGATTATCTTTTAGGGCTAATTATAAAACAGACAAGATTATGTGACCCAATATTCTGTACCATATATAAATTTTTGATTAATCAAGAATTTCTGTAGATAAATTTGAATATTCTGACTTATTTTCATCAAAATAGTATAAACCATTGTGTCTTGTTGATTTTAGAATATGATTATTATAATTATCTACAACTTAAGCGTAATCCTTCAAAAAATATCACTAAAACATTTATGAGTGATTTTTGCAACAGAGAGATTTGTGGTCAATCTCGGTTCATGCAAAGTTTCAGGTAACATTACTATTGAATCATCATCGAGCCAACTTTTGACATGACCAATAACTAAAATACTTGCAGTGTGTTCTTCTGATGCAAGCGTGATAATGCCATGGATATATGGTTTGGAAATATTTGAAAATTTTGATTGGTCATAACACGTGTACGGTAAATCCACTATCCAAGCCCCAAACAAACTTCATGGGTGGTGATGGGTGTAGGCCTAATGAAAGACATTCCTAAGTTTGAAGGTGGATTCCTTCTTTTGTTGAAAAAGCATTCTTTATGATTAGACTTTTTGCCTCTTTGGCCTTTTTATGTTACCATTATTATTATTGTTATTTTGTTGACCTTGACGATATCGATATTTTTATTTTGACCTGAATTAAAATGTTTACTATGAAGCTTATTACATTTTTTTCTTCAAAAAATGCACACGCATGTATATCTTTGATGTCATTCTTGCATCTGGCATTTGATTCCTCCATACCCATGTGGAAGAACGCTTGATCTGGAAATCCCAGAGCTGGGGAGATCTGTAATATTCTTAGGTAGAAATTATATTTGAAGCAATCTAATTTTGTATATAAATTACTTTCAATAAAGTATTTATTTAATATCAGATTGCGTCTTAAAAACTGTTTGGGCAGTAAGCATGAATACTAATTACCCCTATTGGGTTATTTTAGTAAAATAGTATAGTTTAAGACTTACTGTTGGAAATGGTATTATGACATCAATTAATGGTTTACATATTTTGTACATATTTAAAACACCAAGCAAAATTATATGCTTTGATCGGGAACTTATTATAGAATTCTTTGTCAAGTTTTGAGCAGACATGTTGTCATTGAAGATTTGGATGGCTTGTTGAGAAGATCCCATGTCGTTCAGTAGTTGCCTCAAATGCATTGCCTCCTTTGCTGCTTCTGTTAAGGCCATGTACTCAGCTTCTTGAGTGTATAGAGCAATGGTTCTTTGTTTTCTGGATTCCCAGCTGATCATTGAACCTGCATACTCAAAACAGTACCATGTGTACGATCTTCTATCACTGGAGCATGATCCCCAATTTGCATCAGCATATCCGGTCAATGGTTCTCCAGTCTTTTGGAAGATCGGAGACAGTTCCTTGGTACCTTGAAGGTAACGGAGGATCCTTTTTGCTGCTAGCCAATGCTCCTTAGATAAACAATTATTAAATTGACTTAAGTAGCTTACCGAATGTGAAATATCTGGTCTTGTACCTGTTGCGAGATACATAAGGGCTACAATCAGATTTTGGTATGGAAAATTTGGCAGGTTTTCTTTTGACGCCTTGGTAAACTTTAGTCCCGGAACCATGGGAGTCTTCACAGGATTACAGGTCTCCATATTAAATTTATGAAGGATCTCATTAATGTATTTCTTCTGTGAGGCTGAAATAGTTCCATTTTTACAGTAGAATTCTATACCAAGACAATATTGGAGATTTCCCAAATCTCTCATTTCAAATTCGTTCAACAGCTCCTTTATATGATTCAATTTTTCTTGATTATTTGATGCCATGATTACATCATCTACATAAATTGCAACCAGAATTTTTTCTCTCCCTCTGATCATAATGTAGATGCAAGGATCAGCCTGTGAAGGGATGAATCCTAATTTACAAAGTTTGGAAACTAATTTACAGAACCATTGGCGTCCTGCTTGCTTTAGTCCGTACAACGCCTTCTTAAGACGACATATCTTTTCACCATTTTGTTTGCGTAGCTCTTCAAGCATTTTATTTACCTTTTTGAACATGGTGGATTCTTCATTAGCACTTTCTTCAACCAAGATGTTGCATAGGATTCTTTCTAGAAATTCTGGCTTTTGCATAAATATTTTTTCGTCTATATTCCCATTAAGGAAAGCTGTTGAGACATCAAGTTGATTTATTTTTAGATTTTCTTCGACTGCTACAGCAAGAAGTGTTCTGATAGAGCTTAATCTGGCGACTGGGGCATATGTCTCTCCATAGTCAAGTCCTGGTCTTTGTGAGAATCCTTGAGCTGCAAGACGTGCTTTTCGCCATTTTGTTTACACTTATTTTTTAGCACCATTTTTGAACTTATTACATTTGCTCCATTTGGTTTTGTCACTAATTCCCAAGTATCATTCTTTATATGGGCTTTGGTTTTATTTTTTATAGCTTCATGCCATTCTTCCGCATCTGGCCCTTCTAGAGCTTCCTTAACTTCACATAATGCTGACATGTCATATTCATTCATCCAAGGGGGTAGTCTAATTGTTTTTATTGGTCTTAAACATCTTTGTCCTTCTTCCTCAAAGCTTTCTTCAGATCCTTCATTGTTTTCTTCTCTGTCACTTGCGACTGCATTAATTTCATCTAAATTCTCGTCATTCCTTATTACTGTAATCTCTTGACTGTTACTGTTTTCTTCCTTTTTCGACGTATTTGATAGTTGTTCACAGTATTCTTCACTGAATGGATCACCATTTGAGGATTCTTGGTTGGATTCATAGTAGAGCTTGTTAATTATTCTTACATCTCTCGCAAATGAAATCTTTCTTTGGGATTGAACCCAAATACGATAGGCCTTTGATCCAACAAAAATGCATAATTTTAACATTATTAAGACTAGACGTGGTCCACTCTACCGAGGTACTACCACACACAAAAACGGGTGTGAAAAAGCTATCATTATACAAATGTGAAAGCAGCTGCTTTAGTGACTTCTGTCCATCAGTCGGTACCCCTATTTGTGTACAGGTTAACACATGGTATAGAAATTTATCAGGTGTCTGACCACATATATATTGACATATTGACATGACAAGACGACTAATGGATGACATTGAATAATTTGGCTGACATATCAAATTGAATAAAACTTACGGTGACACAGTTTTTATAATTTAAATTGCTCATCTAGTGTGTGTGAAAATTGATTACCCGAGAGTTAAGCACACTGATTCACTGGGGAATGAAGATTTGGACACCACCACTATAAAAGACCGAATCACAGGTCGTTGTAATTTAATATAATGGATAAAATAAACACGTCCATCCTCACGTACCTTATGAAGCAGGCTCTGTGTCTAATTTCTTCCGCAGAGTGGAATAAATTACCTATAGAGTTTATTAAAGCATAAAGCCTGTAGAGATGTCAACCGTTCTTTGTATTTACTCTCTCCCTCTGCGCAGCATGAATTGAAATATTACAAATATTGTTTGGAACATTATAATAAGGAGATAACACAAATTGATGGACCACCGTCTATTAAGAAAAAATGCCGACAATGTATAGCATTATCATAGACATAAAAAACATCAACTAGGGGTTATATAATGTACGTGACTGTATTTTTTTTTTACAGTTT
The DNA here is from genome assembly GCA_902151445.1 of Timema monikensis. Taxonomy (NCBI): domain Eukaryota; kingdom Metazoa; phylum Arthropoda; class Insecta; order Phasmatodea; family Timematidae; genus Timema; species Timema monikensis. The sequence goes on from CABFVZ010001191.1 coordinate 191,847, forward strand.
GGATACTGACTGTTATTTGTTTTTCCTTATAGTTTTGGTTCAACAACTCTATCCAGCCATGTCTAATGTCATTGTAGATTTTCAGGGGCTCAAAGATGCCGACAATACATTCATTATTAAAGAATGTTTGTAGCGTTTTATCTATGTATGTAAGTGTTGTACATCACTGGACGTTTAATTCCTCATATTTGTTTTCAAAATTAGCGCGTCATATTCAATGCCAATGTGATTGACTCGCTTATAATCATCATGGCCTGCAGTGGGACGATGGTGATATGACCACCAATCAATTTAATTCTTTTTTAAAAACGGTGACTCTCAACTGTTCAATTATTTATGTTAAGGGGCATGATAAGAGAAAATTCATTATGGAAATACTCTAAAAAAACATGTAATTGATATATTAGACTTGGATTGTCTCTCGCTGAAAGAGTCATTTGTATTCAATTAGCTGACAGATGAACATCATCATGTTATTTATATTTGATTTTTCATTTATTGTCAACTAAAAAAGGAGGTTGTGGTCACCGAGAAACAATCCCCTTGATATCAATTCAATAAAACCACCGGACTGTGCTACTCCAAATTGGGTGCAATTCTAAAGCAAACACTAGATAAATCCGTCGTAGCTTTCACATATAATAAACATAAAGGCAATTACTTGTCCCATCTCACAGGTCGGACATTCATCCTGCAACTTGAGGACTATAAATACCCCTTTGTATATTTGATCAACACCAATTATTGGGGATGTACCGCTCCTTGTCACGACATCACGCCGTGTGCGTTAAAAAATGCAAATGCTTTGGCACAATTCATCAGATTTCACAGAGCCGAGAAATTGTATAATTTTGTCTAATCAGCGAAGACGATGATGACAAGACTAGCTTTAATTGTGACGACTGTTGATTACAGGCCATCAGTCCGGACGCAGACAGCGATGGAGAAGTTGACGTGCAGCTGTAATATGGTGGAGGATCATCTCCCGTCCAATCGAGCTGAGAATTCACAACCGTTGTATGTAACCCGGACTTTCTACCTAAACGACAAACAGAACAAACACGTAGTGGTGGGCCTCTTTCCTAACTGCAACTTTTACCCTCAAGTGATGTTTTCGTCAAATTCTAAGCGTCTAGAACTCACCGTCCCGCAATAGAACTTTTTCATCAAAGAAATGCCGTTTTGATCTGACTGTGTGGAGAATTTTATAAACTTTGAGTCCGACATGGACGACTTTAATATAGGTTTTAAAAAACTTTTCGGTGTGTGGAAATTCAGTTTGAATGAAAAAAAATCAGATATACTTCTCTACGGACGAATTAAAAACTCTGTATACTCTTGAACAATATATCACACGTTGCGTGAAATATCTCAATAATCCTAATGTATTGGTTTTCATAGACAATGTCCTCACCTCCAAATCGTTTGTCGACCCACCCGATCCTATTCCATATTTTGACTAGCAATCGTTATTTGACGACCTTTGTATTTTTATGCATAACAATTATTAAATGTTAAAAAATGTGTATTTTTTAAATAATAGTAATAAAAATGTGAAAAAATGTGTGTTTTTAATTTCTTATGATATATTTCCCTCCTGTTTAAATGTTATATTTGTAGTATGTGCCATATAACATTTAAAATATATATATATATATTTTTACACTTTATGGAGTATACTTAAATATGGCATCATTAATAATACATGGCAATTAGTGATGGTTAATGATCACCAGGTATAGAATTAAACGTCAACGAATATAATAATTAATTCAATTAGAAGACGTGACACTTTTGTGATGTCACTGAAATACGTCTCATAATACATTATTTAAATATCTCTAACATAATTACACCCACTTCACCATTGAAACGTCATACTCTTTTGACGTCACAGAATATTCATCAAAATCCGATTTTATTCATGTAATTCTCTTGTGACGTCACTGGCATACGCATATTTTAGTTACACCATCCCCCCATACGTCATATTTACATCTGTTGGCTCAGTGCCATAAAATGAACAGGGCTTGGCACTTAATTATCACGTCAGTTACTCCAAAAAACATAACAATGAAATATGGATATAGATAAGGAGTCAGAACTCTAAACATAAAAACTATTCCTTAAGGGCATAGAAAAACAAGTCAGACATTCTGACACAAAAATGTATGTCTTATGTGTATATTAAAAAAAAAGTACTGCAACTCTAACGCAGATTCTAACTTTCAAATACTCATAGTCTCAAATGAGTCTTCATCTGCGTTGAGGTGGAGAGACAGACGCCTCACACATCGTAGTCACTAGTAGCTTGTTCACCGATATAGATTAACATTTAAGTTGTTCCTCGGTCAAATTGATCAAAGAGAATACAATATGTCGCCGTTCGGCTGTTGCACGACTCAGAATAAGCACCTTGACATTTACGCCAAGCTAGGTCATCTGAGAAAGGGCTGATTTCCTGTTTGAGTACCGAGTCATTGTCATGACTCTTAACCTCGCGAATGAACTTATTTACCTGATGAAATGAAACCGATGAAATGAGCCTGCAGAATACTACAAGAGGTTGATTGTGTTGCCCGACGCAAGATATCCACCTTGACAGAAACGCCAAGCTAGGTCACCTGTGAAAGGGATGATCTTATGTTCGAGTATGGAGTCATTGTCGTAATTACTGACCTCGTGAATGAACTTAATACCACGTATAAAACATTTGTATAATTAATTAACACTGTGAGGTGAAATTGGTGATAATGAATTATTGCCCTGGGTCTCGAGATTTGGGGAGGATTTTCTTGACTGGGATGGGGGAAGGTGTGTATAAGGTATAATGATGATATGTTGATATTCCATGAGTCGATTTCCGGGAAGAGGATCGAAAGGTTGACTTGACTGTAGGGATTAGGTTTGACGCGGATGGTTACATTTCCATTCCCAATCAGGGGCCGACCACGGCGCCAGGATTATCCTCTGGCTAATAGAGAACCTAGTCGGTTTTCCCTGTGGAATCCGACGGTGGAAAAGGTAATAAGAGTTGCTTGTTGGGGTAGGATTTTCTTTTCTTGGGATTAGGAGTGAGGTGGACACATTTCCATTCACCATCTGGGGCCACCCCCGGCGCTAGGATTATCCTCTGGCTAGTAGAGAACCTAGACGGTTATCCCAGTGGCGTCCGGCCGTGACTAAGGTAGTAATGGCATGAAATTAGCGACTTGTGAAGGTCGGGTCTGAGGTTGGATCAAGGATGGGGTAGTTGAAGTGGTGGGTTGTCATCGATCCCGCTGTCCTGGCGTAATCGATTGTCAATTTGGTTAGTTACTAATCTAGTTGGGATATTATTATAATAATTTTTTTTTCCTAGATCTAGGGATTTTGTAGTTATTTTCTAATTTTTTAAAAGATTATAATAGACACTTAGTTAGTAATAATAGTGCTCGTCTACCCCAGCCTTGGTCTTTTGTAGCGTCTGTGCTCAGCAGGGTCGTACGTAACGTCCTAGTTCCCGTACTATGTCGTTTGTGTGTGTGTCTGCCTGCTCGTAGAGTTTTTTTTTGTTCCTTTCCCTGTATATATCTTGCAGCTGCCTGCACTTAGTCATGTCATGTAGGTCTGTTGCTCTAGTGCGCCAGGGTGCTCCAGTGATAGTTCTGAGTATCATGTTTTGTGTGATTTGTAGTTTATCCGTGAGGTGTTTGATTCCGTAGCTCCATACTGCGCAGTTGTACAATATTACCGGTTGTATCATTGATTTGTATAAGACAGTTTTGGTGTGAATGCTTAGTTCCCTTCTTTCGAATAGAGCGTACAATTGGACATATCTCCCAGTAGCTTTTGTGTTCGTGTCCTCTATGTGACTTCTTCAGGTTAGTTTCGAGTCTATTGTAGTGCCTAAATATTTTGTATCTTTTTTAACAGGTATTTCTGTGTCGAATAAAGTGAGTGGCGCTAGGAGTTGTTTGTATCCTCGGCTAATAATATCTGCTGGTTTCGTAAGACAGAAAAAAGGGTAAAAAGACTGAGATGTGACAATGGCAAGGAATATATGAATAGTGATATATATATAGTTTTTCTAGGGAAAAAGGAATATCTATTGAACCTTGTCCACCATATGTTCATAAATTAAATGGGACAGCAGAAAAGTATAATAGAGATATTATGAATATGTCTAGATGTTTATTAGCAGAGGCCAAAGTACTTAATAGGTTCTGGCCTGAAGTAGTCAAAACAGCTGCTTATTTGAAGAATAGGACAATTACTAATACTGTAGAGAAAAATAAAACACGTGTAGTTCCTCACATAGCCGCAGGGCGCTATCATCACATCTCCCCTCTAAAGATCGAGACGGTCTACGGGTTTCCTGGACCGTTGGCTTCTTCGAGCGGGAGTGGACGACTTGGGAGAAGAATCATCAAGTTGACGTACTTCATGTGCCACCTTTGAAGGCGTTGGGTGAACTGGTATACTTGACTCTCTTCTTGGAGATGATGAGCTGTTATTTGGCAACTCCTCCGGCTCTTGCTGGATCCGATGACCATTTCCATGAAGGGGCGGGAGAGACTTTCGATTCCTTCTAAATTGTCCGTCCTCTGTTTGGATTATATACGACCGAGGTGTATCATGTTTCTTCACTATGGTACCATCCTGGTTCCGGTCGGTGATATAGACTTTTGTTCCAGAGTTCAAATTTGTGAGAGGCCTAACCCCATGGTGACGATCATAGTTCTCTTGTTGTTTCGACAGTCTGTGTTCTTCTCTGCGGAACAGCTGGTCCAAATTAACCGGCGAGGGAATGAGGTTACTCGGCAATGTTGGTATAAACCCCCTAAGTTTCCTCCCCATCAAGAGCTCAGCAGGGCTATAGCCAGATTCTAGAGGTGTGGAGCGCAGCATAAGTAGGGCTCTGTAAGGGTCCTCGCTCTTTTCAATATGATTTTTAAAATTCTTTACTTCAGACTCTATAAAGCCGTTGCTTTGTGAGTACTTTGGGCTGGATGTAACAAGCTTAAAATTATAATCTTTAGCAAACTGGAAAAACTTTTCATTTATTATATTGTTATGGATCCATTGTGAGCCACAATCAGCTCTAATAATTTCAGGTACTCCATGTCTGGCTAGAATAGATTTAAGATGATTTATGACAAAACTAGTAGTAAGGCGCCCTAGCAAAGCCATTTCTGGATATCTGGAGTAGTAGTCAGCGACAAGGAGATACCAGTTACCCTTCAACTTCAAAAGATCCATGCCAATTGTTTGCCAAGGCCGCTCAGGAAACAGAGTAGGTATTAAAGGTTCTGATCGATTTATCCTAAATTTGGCACACTTGGCACAGTTCTCAACAAGATCTCTCAGTTGTGTGGACAATCTTGGCCACCAAACGCTTTGTTTAGCAAGTGCTCTACATTTGGTAATCCCCTGATGACCTTCATGTAGTTTATTTATTATTTCCTTCCGCATGCAATTAGGAATTATTAATCTATTACCTTTTAGTAGAAGGCCATTTTGTAGAGATATTTCATTTCGATGTTGCCAATATGGTAAGCACATTTCCGGTATTTGTGACTTTAGAGGCCATCCGTCTTGGCAAAACTGCATTAGGTGGATACTAGCCTCGTCCTTATGTAGATTCCGAACAATTTCTGCCAATTTAGCATCAGACGCAGGAAGACCACAGACAACCTCTTGGACATATGCCATCACTTCTTCAGCTAGTTCATCTTCCCCAGCAAGTAGTGGCTGCGGATTGCGGGAAAGAGCATCAGCAATTAGTAGATTTTTACCAGCTACATGAACAATCTCAAATGAATACCTCATCAATCGAAGCCTAATTCTTTGTAGCCTAGGGGATATAGAATCTAGGTCTTTGGTGGTGAAAATAGGAACTAAAGGTTTATGATCAGTCTCTATTGTTATATGAATACCTGTAATAAAATCAGAAAAGCGTTCACATGCCCAAGCGAGAGCCAGTCCCTCTTTCTCAATTTGCGCCCACTTTCTCTCAGCTTCACTAAGAGTTCGAGAAGCGTAACTAACAGGTCTTAGAGATCCATCATCTTGGCGTTGTATTAAAACTGCACCAAGGCCATAGGATGATGCGTCAGCTGACAAAATAGTGTCATTACTGCACTTATATAAAGCAAGACTAGGTGGCTTTGCTATGGCTTTCTTTATGTTTTCAAAAGCCTGAGCCTGTGGACAATCCCATAACCAGTCAACGTTTGAGCGGAGAAGCTCATTAAGAGGTTGCGATAAGGCAGACAGATTTGGGACGAACTTGGCCAGAAATGTTACAAGACCCAAAAATCCTTTTAGCTCAGTTACATTAGTGGGAGGTTTCAGTTTGAGAATAGAATCAACTTTTTTTGGATCTGGAGAAACACCCTTCGCAGATACAATATGGCCAAGAAAGTTAATTGTAGTTTGCCGAAACGAACACTTTTCCTCATTTAGAGTCCAACCTGCTTCTTGCAGCCTATAAAGGACCTTATACAGCCGTGAGTCATGTTCCTCAATAGTTGACCCATATACTATAATATCGTCAAAATGGCAGACCACTCCTTCCAATCCTTCTAAATGCGCACTGACCTTCTTCTGGAAAACTTCTGGAGCAGGGGATATCCCAAAGGGTAACCGAAGAAACCGATACCTTCCATATGGTGTGATAAATGTGGTTAGAGCTCTGGAAGACTCTGTGAGAGGAACCTGCCAGAATCCTGAGTTGGCATCTAATTTTGAGAATATCTTAGCCCCTTCTAGTTGACCTAGGGAATAATCAACTGACGGCATAGGGAAACGTTCTCGTTCTACGTGTTGATTTAATTTAGTCAGGTTGACACACAACCTTGGGGATCCATTGGCTTTTGGAACTATAACCATGGGAGCACACCAATCTGATGGCTTGTCGACTTTTTCTATGACTTCATTCCGAACCATCCTATCTAGTTCTTTTTTAAGAACCTTTTTTAAAGGTAAAGGAACACGTCGGGGAACACTAATAGCATGTGGTACAGCCCCTTCTCTAAGTTTTATGTGGTATGGTTCTCTAATTTTTCCTAGTCCTGTAAAAAGCTTGGGGAACACATTTTTTGGAACAAAATTAGCCTTTCCTACTCCAGAAATCCTCTTTATAAGACCTAATTTCTCACTAGTATGATGGCTTAGAAGAATTCTATCTGCTCCTTGGACTACATAGAATGTCTCAAAAATATTTTTGTTTTTGTATTGGAGTTTCCCTTGAATCCTGCCAATGGTTATGAGCTGAGCGCCCCCTGGACCGGATAGGATTTTATTGGATGGCAAAAGCTCCATATATTGAAAAGACTTCTCGTATGTACGTTTTCCAATAATATTCACATCTGCACCTGTATCAATTTTAGCAGAAAGGTCTTTCCCACAGAATTTAGTGTTTACCAACCATTTATCATGCACATAATTAGTCTCTGTAGAGGCAAGGCCGACAAATTCCCCATCTTCATCTAACTCGTCCTCCGTATCAACAGCATCAACTGATCTAAATCTACAACATTTTGCATAATGCCCTTTATATCGACACTGATGACAGATAGCACTCCTAGCAGGACATTTGGTTCTAGGGTGTTCAGTATTACTCCCACACCAAAAACATGATTTCCTAGTTGGAATTTTATCTTCGTTAGAAAAAGCGTTCCTATTATAACCAAAAAATTTTCCACTCTTTTTTTTTGGTTTATTTGTAGCATTAACCTTGTCAGCTGTAACTTGACTAGCTCCTGTTAAAGTCTCCTGCTGTTTTTTCACTTGCTCAGATTGTATAGCAGAATTAACAGCCGTTTCTAGAGTTAATTTGGCATCTAATTGTAGTTTAAACGAGAGATTTTTATCTATAATACCAACTACGACTCTATCTCTAATGGCTTCGTCATAAAAAGTGACAGGAAAGTTGCAATCTTGAGCAACAGTATGAAGATCTGTAACATAATCACTTACTGACTCACCCTCAAGTTGGAATCTAGTATGGAACCGTGCTCGTTCAAAGATTATGTTTTTGGTGGGAATAAAATGGCTGTCAAACTTCTGAAGGACTGTATCAAACTTCTTTTGATCGGCTGATGATAGCTTGAACGATAGAAATATAGTTTCAGCCTGAGAGCCCATCAAATAAATCAAAGAATTTACCTGATCTTCTTCTGCCTCCTTTATCATACCTGAAGCACGTCTAAAACGCATAAACCGATCTTTCCATGATTTCCATTCCAATGTTGATTTGAAATCGAAAGGGTCTGGAGCCGGTATTTGATACACAGTAGCCGACATAATGGAACTGGGTTCTTTTCACTTCACCTTACTAATACTTAAATGCCCCACAATACCCTACCGCTGCCACCATGTTATATTACAGCGAGAATTGTCAAATTACATTACAGTCTAACTTGGTACAATGCGAGTTATATTCTGCCAAATACATGTTGTGAACATAACATTACAAAAGACAGTCACAGATAACAAGTCCTTGGGATCACACCTCTGATGCACAACTTGTTCTTGGATAGAGAGTGTAGTTCCTCACAAAGCCGCAGGGCGCTATCATCACACTAGATACTTTGGAGACATTTACTGGGGACTGTCCATTGGTTTTGACACCGAAACGCCCTGTATTAGATTTAGTTTCTTTAGCAAATTGGATTATTGGTGAAATTGAACTATAACATTTAGAGCTTGGTAACTATATTCAGAATTCTATCGAATGTTTGTATATAGTCCCTTCATTGCAAAGTCAACACACACTCATCTCCTGAATCAACCTTATTAATGTTTTCATTTGATAAACTAACCCCAATAATCTGATACTGTGGAATACATTTCCTACATACCTCGGAGGTAAGCTTAATGAGTTTGTAGATGGGGCTATAAGCTTATCAGAACACGTCAAAATTCTATCGATAATGAAACATCTCGCCTTTACTAATATATAATAGCAATTTATCTATTTAAGCATATTTTCTTTTGTGGGAAGTTTTGGAAATAGTTACCAACTGTTGGCAAACTTAGTAAAGCTTAAACATTAGATGCTATTTATTTAATGGTGTCAAAATCTAGAAAATTGATACGGTATTAGAAAAATAAAAACGAAATGGAATATCAAGAAAAATTGAAAGTTCTAGATGAAGAACTTATGTCTTTTTATCAATACTGTCAACAAGTTGGATTTTCTGAAGCTGAAATGGATGTTATTTGTGCTCCTTTAGTTTCTTCTTTGAGAAAAAGCTTTTTTAAAAAAGTAATAAAATATATTATTATCGTCTTAACTTTCGTTGCATTTGCATATGGATTATGTCAAGTTGATTCTGTCAGTTTACATTTCTCTGCTGTCGGACGCCTTTTGATGATCAAGGTAAAGGGATTTGATTAAATACAGGTAGAGGATGGTGGGGTTATTTTTTAGTGAACACATTTTTTTTTGCTATAGTATGATCTTACAGGATTATTTTTTTTATTTCTTTTGTCTAATTATAAGAAATTTAATGTTTTCAAGCATCTTTACACACAACAATATTATTATGTTTCGGACTATAACAAAACACACATTATAAAAAAATACTAATTTATCATTAGGCCTAATAACATTCTTAGAAAAAAAATTGTATTCAAAGCAAGGATTCTCAGCTACTGTGCAGCCTAGTTGATATATGTACTCATCTGCTTCAAGTTGTTTTGTTGTAAGAAATTCCAAGTTTTTATAATAAGGATAACTAAACAATAGTTAATCATTTACAAAATTTAGCTCAGATATCACTTAAAAAAAGAAAACTGTAGTTTTAGTGGACACTTTGTGTAATAATAAATATGGAAAATCACCATTCATTGTAATCTGACTGTTCTAGGAAAGTTTCTTTTACTCAAGAAACATTTCATTACATACAGTACCGGTGGAATGTAACCCAATCAATTAATGCGTTTTAGAATATTTTTTTGCTGTTTGCAATATTTTGATAGGGTGTGTTTAGTTAGGCTATAGTCAGAATTAGTTAACATCCATTACATAGCTTACTTCAATGCTTTTGTTTTGCTTTTCAATATAAAAACTTTAAAAGTTACCGTAATGAATAACTGTTCTTAATTATGATCATTTTCAGCCTCAATACAGGCTGAATTATAATTTATATTTAAAATATTCTACTTGTTAAAGTAAAAATGTAACCTCCGTTACATATGGATTGGTTGCATTGCAAAGTTTAAGTTTATATATTCATTTTAAGAAGTAAGAAATGTACATTTGGCTCCAACATTTTAATCATAAATTTAAACTATTGTTACAAATGTCTACCTAATGTTGAGGTAGTTTAAATAAATTTGCCGAGTCCAGGTTGATTTAAAGTTTTGTGTACAAGGACTCATTTAATAAATGTGCTTGGCCACTTTTTTTAAAAATATTTTTTTATTTTTTATTTCAAGTTGCTGCCATTTTGGGACTGGACTGCTATGTTCTACGAGTCTTGTCTGGTGTCCAACCCCTTTTATGGAGAATATCAACTAACTGAGGAGGATTGTGTGGTAAGATTACAGAGGATTATTACATTATTTGGTTAATGAGGAGAAAAATGGGCTAAGGGAATTGTAGTGCTACCCTCTCCAATTAGAGGCTAACCGCAGAAAGTCAAGTTTATGAAAGTTTTTTTAACATAAGTAGGGTTCCTGAAACTCGGGCAGGGAAAAACATTTCCTGATATTTTTTTGGGGAAAAAATATAAAATAGTTACATCTAAGGACCCTCTATCAATGTCACGTTTGTATTTAAGATTCACTAAAAATATTAATTTAATACATTTAAATTAACCTTATCTTTTGTTATTTAGATGGATACCTGAAACTCGTCGCTTTTATTAAATACCTTACAACACAACTGAACGTCATTAAATAACATAATTACACTACATATAATTGGAGGAAATATTTATACTTGAATAAATTTAAGACCGAAAAACATATTTTTAGCGCAAAATAATATAAATGGCTTTTTAATACCAAATTATTCAAGAAATACACTTTCACACACTTATTAGCATTAAGATAAGTCCATTGCAAAAATATTATTATTTGAATGAAACCGCACTTTTTGTCAGAACTGTAACCGCTCAGCCTAAATTGGAAGCAGTGTTTGTGTAATATTTTGTGTTATGAATTGTGAATGACAAAATATTTGTTGCACGTTGTTGTGATTAGCCTGTAAACAAATAGAATATAGGAGCTGACCACATAGAATATAAAAATTGTCAGCATTCCCTAGTCGGAAACCAGGCCAGAGGGTAGGATAAAAAGTAGTGTATCCAACCATCATAGCAGACTAATCAACCTCGCAGTCTAGGGGTTACTCTGCCCAATTTTGGACTACACGGGCTAGGACGCCCGCCGGCTCATCAGTATTTGGGGTTAGAGGGCTACTGCTTGAGCCCAGAGTACCGAGGTTCGGAAACCATGTAGGGACCACCTAGGAGTCAGACAAGCCATTGGTTATTCCTAGCAACACCTCGTTTTGTCACAAGCTTCCAAATATTTGTCAGGTTCTTTTTTCCTTATATCACTATCACATTTGTACTAGAGATACAGGGTTTCTACCACCCAGGAAAATCAGGGAAAACAGGAATTAGCCGGGAATTTGGAGTGATCGGGAAAAAATGGGAATAAGTCGGGAATTTGTTAAATCACAATCAAAATCTGGGAAAATGATATTTTACTCAAAATATGAAATACAATAATCATTAAATTATGTCATTTTTTTTGTTTGTGTCTGTTTAATATATTTTTAATTCCTAGTAAACAATGTTAATTAAAATTTTAAAGCCTATTATTATTATTAAAAAAAAAGATAATTAGANGGGGGCGAGTTAGAAGGATGTGACATACTTTTTTTAGTCAGGAATTTTAAGAAATGATCAGGGAAAAGGTCGGGGATTTCATTGGGCAAGTTTAGTAGACACCATGAGATAGAATCACTAATAAAAACCTTAAAAATCAAGTCTTTGTTAATCACGAACCCATACAGGTATACACAATCACCTCCCCCTAGCCTCGGCCAAAGCACATCCTGACAGTGAATAGGTCCACGCTTTAGGTGTAGAGAGGGAGTGGTGACAGAACTTTAATAAATAAAAGGAAAGAGGTAACTAGGCACCCTGGCTCAGTTGATGTTTTTTGTATTCTTATGTAAAAGACTTTGGCTCACTTTTATTCATTCAGATTAGTTTGAATATCTTGATGTTTTACTATATAAGTATTTATTAAACTTAGCGCCGAGTTTTTTTTATCTAAGATACTTTTTAGTCAATCTTAAAATCTATTTTAAGAATCTATTTAAATTTATACCAAAAATGCATAGGCCCTAATTGAAAATACACAAATATAATAGTTACATTAGTACTAGGTATTTTAATTTACATTATTAAATCAAAAAACTTATTCAACACTTGTTATATAAAATATTTAGTTATTTTTTTGAAAGCTTACAATTTAAAAAAAAATTCATGGCTATTTTTTTTCCCTTTATTTTTTAAATACAAAATAAGAGAATTTAAATTTATGGTTCATTCGGTTTATAACTGCAACCTAATCAAACTTTTTGTCCCTATTTAAAATATATTTGACGTTTACCACTACATTAAAGTATCCATTTTATTTTATTGGAATGAATGATGAGCTAAGTTTGGACTAGAATTGTAGATCTGAAAAATAAATATCCTTAAAAAAACTAAACTTTTATTAATCATTTTTGGTTTCCCATCCTGTTTTCCCGCGGGAAATTATTATTTCCTGCTCGAAAATTTCCCGAAGTCAAATTATCATTTCTGCACAGGACTAATAATAAGCTAGTTGAATCACACAGTAGAGTCATTGTTGTAAGTAAGCACACTTATTTAAACTGTATAACAATTAAGATGTTTCTAATATCCATAAAACATTAACAGATTCCTTCAAACAATATTTGTTTTTCTGAAAAATTTCAAAAATATTTACCAAAAATCTTAGGTTCTTTCTTGCCTTCATGAATGTGGACAACCACAAGGTCAAGATTACAATTTATTTTCTTTGAGTTCACCCAACATTTCCTAGAAATGTTGTCGCTTACGGATACATAATATGGTTTCATTACATAAAAAAATATTTGCTGCATTTTCCTCTCAACAAATCTTTAAAATCAACTTAGTTGCTAATTTCAGCTTTGTAATTATAACTAATACAGTAATTTAGAGATTAATTTAAAACAATAAATTCATTGGCAATCAGTCAGATTTTAAAAAATCACACATGAGTTATTTAACGTCATTTTCCTCACATTAAGTATGACTGATTATTCTAGAGGTGTTTTCCAAACAGATGAATAGTTTCCAAACATCAGTCATAATTTAAAGGCTGAAAGAGCAGCTAAAATAAAATTTAGAAAAAAAAACAATGAATTAAAGTAATTATGTTGCAAAATATAACTAAGCTAACATTTAAATCTTATCTTTAATCTCCTTCCCTATAATGCCCAAGTCAAACCAAGAATTCTCAGTTCTCTTAGGTAAATCCACAGTATAAATAATTAGCTTGAGGTGGTACATCTCTCTCCCAAACAAATATATTCCCAACTACGAATAGGAGGGGAACCAATCAAAAGGTGGTGAGAAGGATAGAATGCAGAAGGAAATATGGCGTAATGCCAGCTTGGTGTTGTACACGCTCCCTCTGTCAGTCAAACCTACAGTATTTGTAAGTTTGAGCGACAAGCTAGTGTACAAAGTATTTAAACAAGGAATATAAAAGTTATCACCAGGGAAGCCTAATTTGACAAACTCATAATTTTCGGCTCAAGTCGCTAGCCCCGACAACCTTGTAATAAATAATAAGGCAGGAGTGTTAATAATAAATCACCTTAAATATTTTGAATAGAATGGAAGTTTAAAGATAAGTTTAATCAGAGACATATGAACATTTTAAAAGGCCAAAAAATCCCGCTTATTCTCAGAACAATGTAACTATGGACAAAGTAAACAAAGTAGTTTAGGGATACTTTAGGCTAGGCTGGGCTGAGCTGAGCTGAGCTGGATGCAAGGCATGTCAGCCCATCTGAGTTATTCAGTGCATGACTTTCAGTCTCACTATGTCAGTTCTGGGTTGTACCATCATGAGAATGAAGAGATTGGAGCTCAGGTGAGTGGTTAAAATCAGTAGTTAACCTTATAGGGTGTAAACTCTATAGTTGAGGAATTCATATTAAAGTAATAAAGTATTAAGTTACCCTAATAAAAGTTAACATGCTTTATCTTTATTACTAGCACACAATTACACAAATAGTCACTTTGTGTTTAAAAAGCTATTGAGATAGACTTAAAAACCCCGACATGCTTCTAGTACAGGTATCAAAATTGAATGGTTAGTTGTTGAAATAGGAATAGATTTTATGAAACGTTTGTACAGGATAGGCCCACATTTTGAAATTCACTTTTAAGCATTATGATCTCCTTTGGTACTTTCACACTTCACCTATCCTTACTCCATATTATCTCAACACCTAATACCTAACCTTACTTGATATAATCTATCTTGATCTAACTTAACCCAAGAATGTTATTGTGTTTTGTCAATGCCAAATTTATAATATAATTAAATTAGGTAAAGGTTTAAAATAATACTTTAAAATGAATAGTTTTTATAGCTTGTTAATTAGTTTTCAGTCACAAGTTTATAAATTCTTATGTATTATGTATGAACTGTTATTTCTTTCCTCCTTGGTTTTGATTTGTAATCATTTTGATGACACAACCTCTTGACCTATAAACTAGCATGGTCTTGTAGTGGTGGCTTATATTTTTTGCTCACTAAAATTTTGCCATGTGATAGCTATTTATTAACTCCTAGTGCTGCAAATATTGAGGGTATACTGGTCTTAAGAATCCATACGATCCATTAATGGAATATGTTTAGTTTAGCCATGTTAGACTGTATTAAGACTGGGGTGTGGAATACAGGGGAGAGTGGGCATTGAACTAGAGCAGTGGATCCTAAACTCTGAATCGCGAAGCACTTTTCAGGAAATAAATTCATCACAGATTACTATTGCTGCTTTGATGCCAAAGGCACGTATTTGCATATTTTTTTTTTACTGTTTTTACCTAACTGCACTTTTAAAGTTGTTTGTCGATAATTTATCCTATAGCAAAAGCACGAATTATTTTTCGAGTTCTAAATATCTTAAATTTAAATCTAAATTTAATTTTTTCCCATTGAAAATCATTGGAAATTGGAATTTTAAATATAGTTTTCTCAAAACATCAATTGGCATAAGGGCTACGATTCTTTCACCTAGTACCTACATAGGTACTTAACTGAATGACAGTAGTATTTACAAGAGAAAAGCATGTTTAAGATTTTTAGCATGTTAAACATACAGTTTTACTTGATTCAAAATGTTATTTTCTCCAATAATTTCAGATAAATAAGGAACTTACTTAACCACATAAACGAAAAACAACAAAAAACTTAAAGTAAGGCAACACATTTGCTAACAAATTCAAAGTATGTATTATTAATCCACAATATAATGTTACCCACATAAATATGATATTTAAATCCATTTTCACCACAAAAAAAAGTGACTTGACAAAAAAAGAATTATAAAGTCTAGACTGCAAACTTAGATTCTAATGATAGGGATGGGATTGTTTTGATTTGCTTATTATGGCTATATCTGGTTGAATATGGAACACCTGCAACCGAATATTTGGCTTTGCCTTGAGGCGGGATCTGTATTTTGTTTTAATAGCCACATAGGCAGAGAATCCTGATTCACATGAGTAAGTTGTTGCAAAGGACAGAAGAATTATTTTCACTTCATCTGACAAAACTTCAAATTTGTCTCTTAGCTGACACCAAAATTCCGATAGTGAAATCTTAGTTGCACTCATATTGCTACAATCTCAGACAGAGTGGATTTTCCGACACAACCCAAAAGTTTTTTTTTTTTAAATTTCTTTCGTGGAGTTCTTCCAGAGAATAACATTTGAAACTATAAATAACACTGCACTGGGACTTGACTTGTTTCGACTCTTGACTGAATACTGACTGAACTGCAACTGACTGAAGGTGCGAAGAAACTTGAGGTTCTAATAGGCTATAGAAACTTCCCAGAGAATTCTGGAAAGGTGTTGAAGCTAGCATTCATATCTAAAAGCGCAAAGAAGTTCCCACAGAGACGGTGTTAACTGGCACCTTCTAGGGTCTCTGTCTGGTTTTGCCATGTGCAGGCTGTGTGCTTCACCAACACTATCAATGTTTTGCATAGTTCTAAGAAGATGTGGGTGGGCAAAGATGAATGAGGTGACGCATGACATGCACTTTGGCTTTATAATACTTGCTATCTACACTGTTTTACAGCACGCTGCAGGAGCTAAATAATTTCTATCCAATACTTACATTTACATATTTCATGGCCACACAAATTCACAGTTTTGAGATTTTGTCACATTTATTTTATTTATTTTTTATTTACAATCTTTTCACGTAACACTTCGAGATGCTTCGCGGAGCACACTTTTGGAACCGCTAAACTAGAGGGTAGGGTGTTGCAAAGATATCTTTTGGAGGGGAACCACAGTTTTGTATGTTTGGTTCTACTTTGTATTTACCATGTCGTGCTGAGGCCCTTCTATAGAAATTTATTTCATTGTCTATTTTCATGCTGATGTGTAAGATTATTTGAGGTTATCACTTATTGGCTCTCTCAGTTATTATATTTCTCTGTCTCTTTAACACACTATATTTCTCTCTTCTATCTTTCTCACACATTTACAATTTCTCTTTTGTCCTCTTTCATGTTCTCTATTACACTCACTATTTATCCCAATTACACACACACATTTTTTCTCAATCATGCTTGCTCTCTCGCTCTCTTACATATTCCCTCTGACCCACTATCATACATCATGCTCACTTGCTTCCTTCCATTCTTTCTCTGAAAAATCACTTACAATAGGATCTAGTTAATTTGACATTGGTTAATAAAAAAAAAATTGGCTAGTTGGAACCCACCACGATTTTCCATGAAATTCCTATTCAATTCAATGGTATAAAATAATATTTAATTTTAATTTTAGATGGAATTATTTGAACAATTCACAGCCCAGACATGTTAATTTGTTTAATTTTGTACTTCTTGTATGATTTTGTACTTATCTTAACCCTAACTTAACTATCTTTAGTATATCATCCCATATTATAAGAATGTCAAATAAAGCTAGTTATTGACGCATAGTAAAAGAGAAAATGAGGAATTCTGAAATCGTGATGAGCATGTTTCCTAGAATAGGGAATATGTTGGCTCGGCTCTCATTGTTTCTGTGTGACAATTTGGTCATGTGTGGCATAGCATTGAAGGGGTATTATCATGAATGTAGACTATATATTGTGTATGTGTATATTTTATAACATTATATAAAATGTGTTTTTTATATATAGCATATTTGAGGTTTTTGATTTATTGTGTACCAGCTGCATAGATACTCATAAAGATGGTTAGTTCAAATTTCAAATGTTTTTAGATATCCCTTAGACTCTGAATTAAAAAAACATCTACTCTCTTTGTATTATGGTTGTATTAAGAATTTAAAATATTTTGCCGTGTTTTTTGACTCTCTTTTGCAGTCATGTGAGGCATTGGAACAAGTGGATCGCCTGGGAAGTGTGGCTTATGAACACTTATTAGATAGCTATCTGAACCGTGATGCCCCTCTTATAGTGATGGATGCTATGGAGTCTTGGCCAGTTATGAACACAGATAACTTTTGGTTTGACAACATCACTCAGGTTAGTTGCCACAGCTTGATTTAGAAAAGCTACTTTCTGTTAATAATGTTGTAACTATGCTTCAG
Organism: Timema monikensis; assembly: GCA_902151445.1. Classification (NCBI taxonomy): domain Eukaryota; kingdom Metazoa; phylum Arthropoda; class Insecta; order Phasmatodea; family Timematidae; genus Timema; species Timema monikensis. Next base: position 209,723 of record CABFVZ010001191.1, read on the forward strand.
TAATTAATACTCAACTTGGTACCCAGCGCTTTCCGGATGTGATTATACAGCACATTAGAATAATTTGTGACATACAAATCTTTTCACTGTCTAAAATTAGCATTGCCTCTACAAATAAGTGATCAGAGAACACAATTTAGTTCTTAGTAGGACACCATATTGTTTCATAGTGATTCAAATTTAAACAGAATAGACAAATATTAGGGAAAAAGGGTGAATAAAACATGACAGTGTATCAACAATACAGTGATTTAAAATAGTCTTATATTTCAGTCAAAAGAAACAAATTATATACAATTTGGGTTAAGTTTGGGATACCCAAAAAATTTGTCATGCTAATCGAGCTAGAGTTGATTGATATGCATAGTAGGGTAAGGGTTGGATGTCACTTATCAAATACTTTGGAAATACATAATGGGTTGAAACAAGGATATGTACTCTCCCCATTAATTTTTTATCTAGTTTTAGCATATGCTATGAGGGTATTGCAAGAAAATATGGAAGGATTGATATTAAATGGTATATTGCAGCTATCAGGATATACAGATGGTTAAGCTTTGTTGGGTAATAGTAAGGAAGCTGTTGCAAGAAATGCAGACATTTTACTAGAGGCTAGTAAGGAAATTGGCTTAGAAATGAACTAGAGATTACTTTGAACAACATATCATTTGATATGGTTATGAGTTTAATTATTTAGGAAAAATGTTAACTAACAATAATGATATTATAGTGGAAACTAGGAAAATAATTCATTCTGGAAATACATGTTACTACTCCATCATTAAGTTGTTGACAACTCGTTTGGTTTCAAGGAATATTAAACTCGGAATATATAAAACACTAATTTTATTAGCTTTCTATGTGTGTGAAACGTGGTTTCTTAACCTACATGGTGAAAGAAAATTTAGGGTGTTCAAAAACAAGGTGCATAGGAAGATACTTGGTAAAAAATGGGATGAAGATACTGAGGAGAAGGAGATTACATAATGATGAGCTATATTCTTACTCATCACAATACATCATTATCATAATTAAGTCTGGTAGATTATGGTGGGCAGGATATGCAGTGAAAATTGGAGAATCTGAAACTACGTTCAGAATATTGACTAGCAAATCCAATAGAAAGAGACCATTGGGAAGACCTAGACACATATGGGTGGATAGCATTAGAATGTACTTGAAAGAAATAGTGCCATGAGGTGGACTGGCTAAAACTAGCTCAAGATAGGGATAGGTGGCAGGCATACTTTGGTAAGTGCGGCTATGAACTTTCGAGTTTAACCCTTCCTTCACCTCTGACAAGACATCTTGTGAATGTAGAGTAGGTAAGTAATAATATTCAAAGAAAATTGGTTTTATTATAAAATTAAAATTTGACACACAGGTTACAGTATATTCTAATTAATATTTGGCTCTGACTATGATCAATTCACAATCACTAAGGCGACACTCTCGTGTTAGACTGGTTTGTTAATGACAAGGAGATCAGGGTTTGAATCTCGGTCAGGTCTAATGAGGGCACACACATTCCAGCCGAACTTCTCAATGCCAAGTTGTCTCTATATTCAACACACTTATTAGTTAGTACTGCACTTTATGTTGAGCTTCTATCTGCTTTAAATAAATATTTAGAAATACCACTATCCTGGTCAATTATTATTTGGTATGTTTGCAACAGCTATACTTGCAAGATGAAAAGCTGGTAGACACAGTGCCTTGTATCCTGACTACTAACCTCCGACCAGGCTCTTCTGATCTGCATGCTTTCCTCAAGAGAATCAATAGCCCCAAAATAGATAAATGGTTTGTGCACTGGTAAGTGTACTATTATTAATTCAGTTAAAAAAATAACTATAAACAAATTAATAAAAACATGTGAAAATATTTATTTCAAACTTTTAAAGATGCCTACTTTGAACCACTCAAGCTGTACATTTCCTTATTAGAAGTTGTACTAGCAGCGAGAAACATTCTTTTGTTAAGTCCAACAGAAAATTTAATTAGATTTTAATAAATTGAGTTGTTTGAGCCTATGCCTTAAAGTTATCAGAATACTCCATAACTGCTTTAGAAACTATTACCTCATATACTTTTTTTTTCTTCACCCTTCCTCCACCCTCGCGCACCCCCTCCTCACATACACACACACACACACACACACACATACACACATACACATACACATTTCTTTCCTTCCTATATTTCAATCCCTTTATTATGCCACTTAAAGCTCTATCTAGTACTCTTTCACGGCGTGTTGGCACTGGAAACAAGGTGCATCACACAAGCTTCCTTACTAATCTCACACTCATATCTTGATTCACGCCTTTGTCCCATTTTGTATTATGCAATACACCATCCAGTTGGATTTTGCTTTGCTATTGTGGAAACAACGTATAGTAAGGTGCATTCATCCTGGTTGGTGGAGTCATTTTTGAGTGTCTGCCTGTTGGTTTTTTCTCACTTGTATGGTACTTCATAATCAAGTTTTCATTTAGCTTTATTTGAAATTCCATTCTCGAGTCACTTCCTCTGTTTTTTTTT
>CABFVZ010001191.1:212286-232057 GCA_902151445.1 Timema monikensis
GATATGAATTGAGGCAACAAATATCCAACAATGTTGAAAGTGTTTTAGATAGTGTTTTTTAAGTTTCATTAACAGGGCTCTTACATGTCATAGAAAACCTGGAATTTAAAAATATTTCTTCCAGGCCTGGAAATGTTATGGAATTAATCTATCTTACTATATTTTCCTGGATTCTTTAGGTTGGCGTGGAAATTCTTTTCTCACCATTTTTTTAAACGTATCAGTAAATTATTATTGTAAAAATTAGATAACCTTTATTATACTTGTAACTAAGAAATAAAACATCATTAAAATTAAAGTCAATTTGCAAGTGATTTATTAATTTCTGGTATTTAACGTGCACTTTCTAAACTGACTGATTATATCTATACATGGCTTATAAACTAACTTACATCTAGAACAGCCCTTGGCCATTAATTCATCACTATAAAAGGGGAAACCCATATTTCACCAATGATTATTAGCAAGTGAGTTTATGTTATGTTTTAATTATTTGAATAACACATTGCTTCATGGAATACATTAAATAAAAGTAAAAGGTGTGGAAAGGTGCAGGTTTAGAGGAGTTGGAAGCCTGCATTAAAAAATGTAATGATGTTTATTTTGCTAAGATACACTTGTCCTGGAGGAATTGTAGAAAATCCTTGAAATGTCTTGGAAAAAATTTCATGATTTTGTGTAGGAACCCTGAATATAAGCATCACTAAGATCAACTCTTCTCATCAATCACTTATAGTCCATCACTAATTAGGGTTTAGTAATTTTTTGACCTTAGCTCTGATTGGAACCATTTTATCATGTGTAGTGTTTATAAGACAAATATCCTTCCATTTATTTATCATAAGCTGGTCTCGTGATGCGGATAGGCATTCCGCTTTCTGCAATTTAGCATTTTTATCCTTCCTGGAACTCTTTATGCTGACACAGAGTTCCCATTACATCTGTTTGATTGTTACAGAGTTTGCTGTATAAATCAGGTCTTTAAACCAAGTTGTCCATAGTTCACCAGTATTCCTGGTTTAGAAGAATAACCATATGTTCTAAAACAACTTTTGAACCATTGGGTTGATTCTTTAAGGAATCATCAAACATACTCATTGCCAACATAGATGATGAAATTTCACACAGTTAGATTTTGATTCACAGAGCTCGAAATATGTTATGCCAAATCTAGTGTTTTGAAAAATCTCCCTTCCACATCGTTAATGACTCTTCTACTGACACTTCAGACTAAACTTATCATTTGGGTGGTCCAAAATGGGCCTAAGTTTATATAACATCATAGAAACACGAGTGGCTTTATCATATGTCTTGCTATCAACAAAATGTTTAAAATTTGAGAAGAAACTGTTATCTTAATTTCAGAAAATATTTCCCAGAAATATTGGTGTTTTTAATATTTTATACCTGGAAAAATCGCTCTTAACAAGTTTTTGGTGAAAAACCTTGTGATAAAAAAAAATGACAGTAATGTCATGATTTCATTTGTTTCTATTTATCTCCACTGACTTGTTCTATACTTTAATTTTAGGTTAGGAGTGTTTTCTAAAAATTCTCAAGTATAATGGCTTGTTTCAATGCTTATTATTTCTGCTATTTCAGGAGTTATAAATAGTTAAAATATTTCAGGGTATCATTGGGATTTTTATAATTGAACTTTAAGTTCAGGTTGGCCACTAAAAGGAAAACATGGTCCTTCTGCATCTACCTTTGAACATGTGACATGCAGAATGTTACTATCCACATCCCTACCAATTATGTCTTAATCACTGTCATTATTTTAATTTTAGGTTAGGGTGTTTTCTAAAAATGTCCTAGTATAACAGCTTGTTTCAGTGCTTATTATTTCAGGAGCAGTTCCAAATATTTCAGGGGAGCATTGAGATTTTATAATTGAACTTTTAGTTTTGGCTAGCCACTAAGAGGAAAACATTGTCCTTTTGTGCCTACCTTTGCCCATGTTACATGCTGAATGTTACTATCTCCATCCCCACAAATTATGCCTTCATCACTGTCATTATCACTACTTGCGAAAATTTCCATGTCTGTCTCATAAATAGAACATTCACTTTCTGAAATGTCACAATACTCATTGATATGTAATAAATCACTAGGTTCTTCATAACTGAGAAACTTAGCCAGTCAACTAGGTCCTGTCTTATGTCTCACTAACAACATTACAAATATTACAAAACAACACTGTTGCTAGAGGTTATTTAAAAGGACTTATAAATAAATGCCACAATTAGTAAAAGCAAGAACTGCGGGTTGAAATCAAGAACTACATAGAAAGGAATAAAAACACACATGAAATATGGAAAGACTCATCTTAGCCACCAAGAGTGAGAATTAAACACATGACATAATATTTTGTCACAGCCACTGTGTATTACAATCTGGCTATGATGATTTAACACATCATTAGTTAAATTAATTATACTAAATATATAAATGATTAATTTTAGTTATGACTAGAAATAATAATTTATGGAATAAAGGAGTTCAACAATTTTTTTTATGTTAACTAGGCTTTCCCTACACCCTAAAAACTTATATTAACACCTATTTTTGAAAAAAAAATTATCTACATTAAACTCCATATCTTCAACCAAGTCCTTTATAGTTACAGGACTTTAGTCAATGTTTATTATTCACAAAAATGGTTTTTAGTGAAACAGAAAATAGTCATAATCAAGGCCTGTCATATATTCAAATGCCTTATAATCTATCATAAGACTAGGGCAGGCATAAAATCCAGTCCCCTGCCATCAATTATTCACTATGAAAGGGTAAACCCACATTTCACCAATGATAAAATTTTTGGTCATGCCGAGAATCGAACCCGAGACCCTTAGTTCAGTAGACAGACACACTACCAACTGAGCTAAGGGGTCGGATATGTTTATACATAATTCTTGCCCCAAAATGCATATAAAATTTGATGTGTAAAAGTTAAATATATGGTTAAATCACTAGTGGGCATTCTATTCTTAGAAAACTGAAAATAATTTTGATAACTGTAACTATCATATAAATGCTCCTAATATATGTGTAGCTGTTTGCACAGTTTTTTTTTAAATTTTGTTCTTTTCCCTCATAATTGAACACACAGTCAACCGGCTTTGATCCAATAAGCATCCAATTAACACTAAAGATATGTATTTTAGGCACACATAATGATTTCCATCTTGGTCTCAGTTGTATAAAGTTTTCTGATCACGTTTATCAACACTTTCATTTCACCACTCCTTTTGTAAAATAATAAGAGCTAAAGACAATAAAATATTCAAATTACACCACAAATACAATGTAGAGGTAGGCTCTTATCCCCTCCTAGTGTATGATATCAGACTGGCTGTCACTTCTAGTAGTTTACAGTCTCATTCTAGCAATAGTAAAGTTAGGGCAAAATGCCCAACTTTGTAGTAACAGAAACAATAACACTGTTAAGATATTGATATTTAATATTGATTAAAATATTACATCACTAATTAAGATATCTTCTAAGAAGGCTTGAGAGATATTGTAAGTTACCTGGTTAAATGTTTAAAAATTAGTACAGTACTAAACTCTCAAACTACCTTTACAAACTGAAGAAAATGGTAATAACTGACTAAATCATATTTGAAAAGTGGGAAAGTCTTGACACTAAAATTAGTTGCTTTATTTAAATACCAGATAAATGATTTAATCTGTACCGTGTTAATTTATCAATGTGAAAGAAGTATTTAAAATACTAACATACTATTACTCAAAAAGTGAAATGCATATCTTGAATTAAAATATTCAGTGAGAACCAGGACTTTTTTCGAAATAGAAAGCTTAGCCAAAACTAGGTAAGATAGTCAGAGGTTGTTAATAAATTAAATATGAAAATTTCATTGAAAAGGAAATCATTTTCAGGAAACTTACTTCCTAGTGTATATTGTTTATTATGCCAGTATTTATTCTTCAAGTTACTGTCACACTGATTACATATTAACCATTTAAAGCTCTTAGATAGTTTTGTCCTTTTTTTTTAAAATCGGTTTTGTCAGTAGGCGGGCTGCTTATTTTGACTTTATCAATAGTAAATATATTAAGTGAACTAAAGTTTTATTGACATCAAAATTATATGCTCCTGGTATCCATAAAACTTTTTCTATTGTTCATGTAGGTTTCTAACTATCTTTTAATCGTATACTATTAATCGTAAAATAATTAAATAAACTCAGCTTAACTTATATAGGTCTTGATTAGCTTCTAGAATTTTTTTTATCTTCTAAGTGTGGGTTTCACGGTATATTGGACAAGATCACATCACCTAATAGCCTTTTTCCCTATGACAAAAATCCTTATACCCTATCAAATTGTGGCACAACATTTGGATGTATCTGTAACTAACAAATTAATTAATCTCAGTTAAGAGTTTAGCTGTGCTCTCAATAAAAAAAAAGTTGTGATATACCCAGTATTTGCATATAATGAGCTAGAAAGTAATTGTTGGTATAATTTATCTGGACACCTTAAATGATCTTGCCTCCTCCTTGCTGCCATATTTAAATAAACCTTGAGTCTTGAGTGTGTCTAAAATAAGTAATTTTTCTAGCTTTTTAATTTTCTAATTTGAAATGTGGTATTACAGGCAGAACTGTGACATTCATGCAGTGAAGGCATTGCGTAAATTCTACCAACGCCCATACTTCCTGTCCAGTTCTGTGTCTCCAGCTCACTTCAACTGGGTGCTTATGTCTTCAGACTACACCACTAAAATTTACAAGAAAGTGAGCTTTTTATTTGTAACACTTGCCTTAGTAGTAATGTACTTCCTTTACATGATTGATCTTCCAAAGTATATACTGAATATTATATATGGTACATATATTTAATATATGTATCATATAATATATATTTTATATTATATATGATACATAACATAGGGATATAAACACATAAACGGGAACAAATGCAAAGTCTTTTGCAATAAAACGAAGAACACAGTTCATATTTTACATTGCTGTCTGTTAAAGATAATTTATTACTACTGCCCAATACATTCACCTTTATTTCATCAGGAGGTAGTGTGAAATGTAAAACACAACTCCATAAGGGGCAGGGGAGGGGGGAGGTTATAGAAAAGATCAAGTTTATACTTAAAGGTGGTGTTAAAAGGTTGGCCCTGAGCCTTCACTGGTGGAATAGCATTCACCCACTCTTCAACTCCAAAATTGTTTTTCACCCCTGTCATGCACAACAACATGACCTTCAACATTCCATTTTACCTAGAATCGCCATTAAGATAGAACACCACTAGTTTAGAAATAATACCCTCAAGACACTGCTTTGTAATATTAAACAGCGCCTAGATAAAAAAAAAAGTAATCAACATTTTTAAAGCAGATTTTGAGAAAATCGAGTTTTTCTCTTTTTTTCCCATCAGTAAACTTTGATATTACACACACACAGATGGCATTGCGAAAAGTATTTTTTCAGTTTCAGGGGCTCATGAAACATCGACATTTATTAAAATTTCGAGCTCAATTTTTTTTTTGACCATCACAATAATTCTATCTCCAAGGGGTTGAAAGAGAGTAAAAAGCATGCAAAAATTGAGTTAATTGTCAATATCTCCTTTTTCGTTTGTGACATGTGCGTTTGGTGGTAGGCATAGACAACTGTAGTGCTAGGGTCTGTGATAGATCAGAGAGAGTTTGCTTGAGGCGAACAGCAATTAAGTTACACTAGAAACTCGTAAGAGTCAAGACCTATTATGTGTAGGCTAGTCATTCAGTCACCATCCGCCATGCCCATTCACATGTCATAGGATCCTAATATGTTTTGTAACCTTAACAATAAACTATATACATAACTTCATATCAACGATTTGATTAATGCTTCTGAATCACATCCACGGCCTATGGGGGCCGATAGTGCATTGGTAGCAGAGCCAGCAAATAACAGCAGAAAGAAACAAGAGATAATGTGACACAACAGCAACATCACGACACGTTACAAATAACATTAATTTCAAGCAAACAAGACACGACCAGCCAGTTGACAAAGGTGCAGTTCCAGAATTTGAACTGGACCCATTCAACGACATCTCACCAACTTAGATGGCAGTGCGATTTGATATCACTATCATCACTTGGAACAATATGTTCCAAAACAAGACTACGAAGCTGGTAGGACCAACTTTGGCGATCCCTATGCCCATCCCAGGGGGCCGATGAGACCTCCGGTAATCAACCCATGCCACAATTCAGCAAGGATTGGGATTGGAATGGTTCACCAAGGGTTCGAGAAGCTTTGCCGAACAGTTGACCCCAATGCTGGAGTCACTAACGGATCAACCATGGGTGTGGTCTGTGGAATATACTAGTCACCAACAACATTTGACAGCCAAGTACAATAATCCAGATTCAACAAACAATACTTGTGGTGTAAGTCTTTACCCCAATGTGAATGTGTTCGATTTCAGGGAAATGTGGTAGATGGGCACAACCCATCTCATTTATTTTTTATTAAATTTTTAATTAAATTTTATTAAATTTTTCTTTCTCAAAATAGTAAATAAACTTTAGTATTGCAGTAAAAAGTGTCATCACCAATATTCAAAATAATTAAATTATGTACAAAATAAATACTAGCAAAACCATGGTGAAAACGTTCTGAAGAAAACAAAAAAAGTAGTAAAAGAAAAATTTAATGTGAAATCATAATCTGATTAAATCCCCTCTTACACTCTTTCCCTGGATCACATTTAAAATTTTCAGAATCTTATGGTTATTTGGAGTGGTACCTTTACCTTCCTTTAGAATTTCAGCTAACGCCTAAAAATTCAAAATTTTAAAACTTGTTTTGTTATATGGAATCATACTTTTACCTTCCTGCCAAATTTAAATTTTCTTCAGAAATCACAATTAAAAATGTTAAATTTTCAGACTCTTACAGATAAGTTTTATTCAAATTAGTTTTGTATTATATTTGGAAGAAGGTATAGGAAAGGTGTATATAAACATATAAAAAGGACAAACACAATATGGCTTTTACAATGAAAAGAAGAACACAGTTCACACTTTACATTGCTGCCATTGAACAAAGAGGCAATGGTTTAAGAAAATCGATTGTCACCGCCCAATCCCCCGACCCAGGTTTGGTAGTCCCAACCCCTTTCTCCAACTCACTCTTATCGACAAAATAAAGCTTTCATACACTGCTCGACAATTAAAAATAATTTAAAACGGTTTTGGTCAAAATCTGATAGACGACGAAGTTAATAACTGGACCACAATTTTGCTAGATTTTAATTTACCTTTCTTTTTGTCAAAATACAGCCGTCACACATTGTTTGACTTAATTATAAATGGTTTAAAACTGTTTCGGTCCAAATCGGTTAAGAAATGATGACAAAGTCTATCGTCGGAAAAATTTAAGATCTTTTTGTATAATATTTGGGGAGGGGAGGAGGGCGCCTCAAAACCTACAGAACTAATAGAAACAACTACATACCAGTGGGGTATAAAACTGAAATTTGGTACGCAGGTGCGAAAATACTAAATCCAAATAACTATAAGAGTCTGAACATTTTAAAATGGGACTCCAGACAATTGGTGTGAGGGGGAGAAGTTTTAAAAATTGCCTTTGGGGGGGCGGGGGATAAAAATTTGGCTGACAGGTAGGACAACAACTGCATATAACCAAATAAGTCTTAAGGCTGAACCTACCCATAAATGATCAATTCTAAACAAAAATTGTGTTTAAAATATTTCTAATAATTCAACATTGTTGTCTCTTATTTGAGTAAAATATCTGGGCATATTTCATAATTCTTATGGAATTTTCAAACCATGCTAAAAATAGTTATTGAAATATTTTTGTTAAAATGTTTCCATTTCAATGCATTTCAAATAGGAAAACAAAAATTATTATTAATGGCGTTACTTATTTTAATTTTAAAATTAAGCTAGAGTGTTTGGTTTTAACACAAAGTTTAATGCATAATTTATTTTTATTTTCAACTATATTTTTACAATTGAGCTAGGTTCAATAAATAAGACAATATTGAGCTAACGACTCCAAATTAGACATGCCATTTTAATAAAAACACATTGTTTTAAATATAACTTCTCCTCCTACAAATAGTTATCTTGGTTGATAATAGGTGCTGGTAGTGTTATCATACCCATTTACAAGCTAGTATCATCTTGCAAGCGTTGGCTAAACTGCTGGATCAAAAACCAGGCGGCAGTGGAGGGGGGAGTTAATCTCTGTGAGTTGACCTTGAGTCAAGTAAACAAATACTATATGGATTTGGATAAGAAGGGCCAATGTCCACTAATGAAAAATTTGCGTATTAAAATATAACCATCTTTAAACATTAAGTAACCAAAATATTCACATAGTCTTAACTGCTGTGTGAATAAAGATATTTTGCCCCTACTTTTATATGTGTATTAATCTAGTGTTACATTATCTTCTAAGGAAAAAATCATATGCTTCTCTGTATACAAAGCTTTATGACACTAGCCCTTATTTACTTGAGGCAGTCCAACATTTACAAATCTGCAGTGCGTAGATTAAATTTTTTCAATCCTTTTCTCATTCTTGAGCAATATAACAATAAGTGTTAAATTATATTCAGAGTATGCAAAAAAAAAACCTACCAGGTACATTAAATTTATAATCCACTATTATAAATAAAAAGAAACATTCCGGCACATATCAAAAATAGCTATTTTAAATAAAATATGGTCAAAACATAATTTTTAGACATCCTGAGTATGTGTTTTTCTTTTTTATATTTGTTTTACGGTCTAAGATTTGACTCTCATTGGATTTTGAATAAGCTAGTTTTCAAAAAAATTAATGAATGATGTTTTTGGGAGTCAAAAGTGTGGACGGTAATTTAGAAAATAATTAAATTATTAAAAACAAATATTTCCGAAAATTCAAAACAATGTGCAAATGTGGACGTTTGAAGAAGTGGGAAGTTTTAAAGTGTAAAAAAAAAAAAAAAATTTGTTTGTTTTTAGACCTAACTTAACTATCCTTTTGTGTTGGCTTAATTCACTACCACTTACTATACATTATTGTGCAGTGTTTTTACACTGTTTTGTTAAAAAAAAAAGTGATAAAAATAATGTTTTAATAAGCTAATATTTCCCCAAAATATGCTTTAGTAACTTAATTTACCCCATAAGAAAACATAAGAATCATAAACAGTTAAAAATTCTAAGTGTTTCATATTTGTTTTATCATTCCTGAGTGTACGTGTATGATCATGTCTTCTGTTCCAACTTAATTCATTTGTGCAGTTGCACATGCGCGTTGTATGGGCTCGTGCTAGAAATTATTTCAATTCAATTTTTAATGCTTATAAAAGTTGCTCATACCTTAAAATAAAAAAGAATAAGATCAAAACAATATTTATAGCAAATAATATTAAATAGTAAATGCTTTTTTAATCAACATGTGGCAAGTTTGGTTAAATATTTTTTGCATCAAGTAAGATCATTAACCATTTTGATTATAATATCATTTATCTACTGTTTATCAAAATAAATTATTTAAAATCTCATGTTAATGCTTAGCTTCTCTTTTAGCAGTAGTCTAATTGAATGAAATATGTCCCGTCCTCTACCCTAATTTCGGCTAAATTTTGAGTCCTCTAAATAATATTTGTAAAGTGGGTTCATGGAAGCAGAATGACCTATATGCTGGAGTACGGCCTATTTGTCATATGACGGTCCTATTGGCTCCTCTGCAATTATTGTTTGTTTATTTTTGCTATCTTATATTTAAATTAAAATCTTTTGTGTACCCGCCTTTATTCTCGGGAGAATAAGGGTGGTGTTACACCTAATAGTCATTTACTATAATAATGAATATGTTATCCCAAATCGTGTTTCTTTGTTATTATAGTACACTGTAGTCCAAGAGAATTGATCTGCCCCTTGACTAAATAGTACTGGTCACTACACTATTAAAATTTACATTTTTTTTTCCAAAATAACTACACTAATAATGTATGGATATGGGTGTACCTAACTTTTGTTTTGTTGAAGTGGGCTACCTTTAGGCTTTTCCGAATACATGGTGAGTTCTTAAGGTGCTGCAAGACTCACACGACGTGACAGCACAGTGACCATACCGCACTCCAGCCCATCCTTGATTGCCCCAGCCGATTGTTGTGGTCGCTCTTTGTTGTTTTGTGGTCAGCCTGGACGTTGTTAGACTTGGTTGCTGGATAACTTCTTGTTGACTTCTTGACTGTTCGATGTGTGGTCGTTCTTTGTTGTTTCCCTGTGTGGTCAACCTGGACGTCATTAGACCTGGTTGTTGAATAACTTCTTGTAAACGTTTGGACTGTTCGATGTTGGGGTGATGTTTCATCCGCAAGTTATTCTATTACCTCACTTGCGAATGGATTTTTTTTTTTTTAAATTTAAACTGCCGTTTCATCACCAACCATGCTCTGCTACCATCTTTGAATCCTTTTGTTATCACTAGGTAAATTCCCCCGACACATCGTAGTACCAATAAATCACTCACGGTCACGTCACCTAGCTGACCCTCCCTGTTATTTGTTTACAAAATAAGACTAATTCACTTGTAAAGAAAACACATTAAGATTAAGTTCAATATAATTATATTAATGAGTAAATTGATTAAGTTTGATGGCCTACATTATTGTAGGGCAAATGAAACAAAACACTCTAATACACTGGCCCACTGGGCACTTAAGAAATGTCTTTCGTCTGACGCTGTTCTACCTAATGCGGCGCACGAGCCATTCCTATCCTGTTCAACAATCCATACTGACCTATTCTTCTACACTCAACCTCTGACCTCAATGGGCATGAAGTGCCATCTATTGGCACACATTTCAAATAGTCCACAAAGTGTGATGTAGATGGTACATATTTCATCTTATAAACCATCAAAGAAAACTTTTCACAGCTATTTAGTATTCAAAATACTTTTGTCAACCAAAAGTTATTCAATAAACTACTATAACTAATCAAAAGTAATGATATAATTTTACATAAATCTCAAAATATTGAAATATATGTTGTATCCAATAGTTGGCTTACAAAGTTATTTTTATTTCTCCTTCCCATACTTTTATTAATCTAAATACATTTTAAAATATAAGATTTTTTTTTATAAATAAGTTTTATTTCCATTTCATATTACATTTTTTTTAAATATCAGATTATTTAAATAGACTAATTTTTAAGTTGTCACAATTATATTGTTTTCTAGGTTGAGTTAGACTCTGGCCTAATAATGTTGGCCCAACTCCGAGGCTCAACTTCATTCAAGCTCACACCACACAATCCTTGCAACTCATCTTGTCCTGAACTACTTGGAGATCTACAAGAAGGGGAAATGTGTGAGTATAACAAACATTTTAAAGAATATTTTGAAGTATGTTAAGAAATGTTGCTAATAATTCAGATAAGATAAATTAAATAAAGATAAAATTAGATATTCAGATTAACAGATACAAGATTATTAACTTGATTGGTAAGGAAGGTATGGTAAGAAAAGTTGCTAATAATTAAGATAAAATAAATTGAATAAAGATATAATCAGATATTTAGACTAACAGATACAAGATTATTAACGTGGTTGCTTGAATGATAATATCGTTGCAAATCTGATTTCATTTCATTAAGGTATAGTATGGTTCAAGTAAAATTGTTATTTTACTTAAATAAAATCTGGTATCTTATAAAGTGAAAATACACACAACTGGCATTAGTTAACTCTTACACTAATTAATTCTCAGGTATATGTAATTTTTAATAGATGGCGTTGCTAGTCGTCAAAGTACTACAACTGCATGGCTATGAATCCATGAAATTTGAATTTGTGTTAGTCGAGGACTTGCTATTTAGTGGAAACATGATAAGAACAGTATCTGACATTTAAAAATGTTACTAAAACTACTTTCAAATATTCATATGCCAAGTCCTGTGATATGCAGCTGACACTTTGGTTAGATAGTTTTGATACTCGTTAAATAATACCATAGATATATTAAAATATATTCACTCTTAACCGATAATGAAATGTTATTTTCTAAACAGTATTTTCTACCACATTTCTTCTGTGTCTCTCAGTTTTTATATGTATAGACGAGGTTTTTTTTTAAGTAAACATTAAGAAAGAATGCTGGCTACTCACAACCGTCTTGTCCCAGTTGTGCATTAACTAGACCGGGTTGGTCTATAAGAGCTTCTATTTTATGGCTATTGGGGCTGACACATATATCTTTTTCGGATGCAGTTACTCTGCCTATCATCTGACAATACGGATTAGGATATCATATAGTGATACTTGTAGTAGAGGGCAGCCGCCATGCGCAGGGTACCGGGTTCAAGTCTCTAGTGTTGGTATTTTTTTTATAGCTTGTTATGAGTTGCGGTTGTTCAGTGGAGCCATCTTTAAGTGTGTGCATGTGCACTACATCGTTGGCAGACAGTCGAGTCATTCCCCTTATAAGTTTGGGAGCATATCTGTGATGTCATCACTTTTAATTTTATTGTACTGACTAACATATGTTTTCTTGTTTATTTCGGTTCATTTGACCTGTGACGATCTTTCTCTAACAGGTTATGTGAGTTTCGTGAGTTTTGTGTCCATTAGCAAGTTAACATAAAAGATAAGGCCTGGCAGGAAAGGAAACCCTTTTGAAGAGGTTAACGCGACAGAAAATTGTGGACATTACTGATGTGCATGTATATCTGAACAGTTTTTTCGACTCTGTAAGCACGTTGAACAACATGGAAGTCGCGATCAACCCAGACTTGTGATAATACTTGTGATATTACTTTATAGCTTACCCGCTGGTTTTGAGAACGTTCGGTGCGCCATTGAATCGTGTGACGAATTGTCGACGTCAGACGCAATTCACATTAAAATCATAGAAGAAAAGGATGCTCGTAAGAGTGATGTCCAGAACGCGTCGTCTGGCGGCTGGAGCAATCGGAAAGACAAACTCGAAGTGAACAAAAGTGTCTGCAAAAACAGAGAGGCGTGCACGTGATACGATGTTATAAGTCCTGAAAGTCTGGGCATAAAGAGAATGAGTGTCGAAGCAAGGACAAAAAGAAAGTGTGAATTGTGCTGACTTACTAACATATTTTTTCTTGTATTATCTTGTTTATTTTACCCGCGGCGATCTTTCGCTAACATTTAGGTGGTTGTGAGAGGTGTCAGTTGAACCAACAGCTTAAATATTCGACTAAGCCAGTTCTCTCACAAGCGCATACACCAAAGTTCTTATATTTATTTATAACACCTTTTAACATCATATCTTGTATTAACTCCTGGTGCTACTAATAAACCCAAAAAACAAAACCTCCAGTATAATTTTGAACCCAATCATCTACCTTGCCACAGACCCTACCCTTTCTCTCAAGCTACCTGACAGATCCGGTCAATGGAAGGGGATTAGGTGAAAGTAAGTTAGTTATAATAACTAACCCAGAAAAATTAATTAGTATGAGAGGTTGACCAATAAAGAAACAATATTTTTATAATATATATGCTTTAAGACCTAATGCTTTATTCTTAATATATTTGTTTATGTAACTACCGATAATGTATCATATCCTATTAGCTATAATTTCAACCTTTAATAATGTAACACTACCTTATACTTATTTTACTTAATAAGCAAAAACCAAACTTTTCAAACATAAAACTAATATGCTGTATTTTTCCTTTCTCGCTACATTATAACAACGCTCAATTTTGCCACGTCAAGAAGTGAAGTGCATGTTTAAAAGATATACAGCAGCATGTTTTAACATCTAATTTGTTGATATGGGTTGAGGGTGGATTAAGATAATCTAATTTGACCATATATGTTGTGTGTTAATTTTGTTATTTTAGAGGGTCGAAAAGTTTGTCACATTATGCATGAATCAAATAATAGTTTTGGTAAAAGTATTAGGAAATAAAACCAACCATTTGAATTTGATGAAAATATACTAGAAACCCCACAAGTAGTGTTAACCTTTACCTGTTGTTTTTTAGCACTGCGTCATACTACTTGTTCAAGCTATACTCATATGTACTAATTACCCTAAATGAGTTAGGGTTGAGAAAGATTAAATTTGTAATCACACTTGCATGGAGGGAGATTGGAAAACCAGCTAGGAAAATTCACTCTTAGTACAACATCTTACCGAGATTCGAACACTGATCTCCCTGTCATCAGCAGTTTAGTCTATTGCGAGAGTGGCACCATAGACCATGTGACTACCAAAGCCTGTTTTACTTTTACTACGCTCCACAACAACTATATGTCAAAAACATGCCTAATAAGTAAAGATGCCTACCCATTTAACATTATAAAGGAAACAAAAAGGAGTTTTTGATGGTTAAAAAATATAAATGTTTGGTGTTAGATAGTAAAATGCATTTTGTGATTTGAAGGGAATTTCTGAGACTTAAATAAAAGTTACGAAGCATATAGGACTTATTTCTTTAGAATGATTTGTTTGTGTAAGTTAAAAGTGATGAAGCATATAAGGACTTATTTCCTTATAATGAGTTGTTTGTGCAATTTCTTCACTTCAGGACAAATATTTTTAATGGCCATTATCAAATAAATGTACTAAACCTTTTATAATAAAACACCAAGGCCTAAACTTAACCATACATAAACATTAAACTAGGGCCTATTTATGATAGGCTAGGGGTTCTTTCCAGGATTGATTGCAATACTGCGCACAACTAACATTAATGTGAATACTAGTTACTATGTCCGATTCAGTTTAAATACATTATGAAAGCTTTGTTGAGGCATAGGATATAGATGATATTATGATTAGGATGAGATTATATGAGTTTGTTTTTAGGGGGAATGGGAAAATATTTAAGAAAAAAACACTTGTCACACACAGCTGGGATTGAAATACCAACCTCCCCGTATTTCAAACAAATTGCTTGCATGATATATTTTTTTAAACACAAGTCAAAAACCTACTTTTGCTCTGCCTTAAAACCAATAAATGTAGATATAAAAATTCTTTGTCCATTTTGTCTGGGCTGATAGTTTAATTCATAAAAGCATCCCAATACAATAATCTAAATTAATGCAATTTATTTATATTATATTATAATAAAGTGGCACTGAACAGGCAAACACACAAAATACAATACTTACTATTCATCCAATATAACATAAACTATTAATGAAACTAAAATACAATAAACATGACCATGCAATCTAAAATCAACAAACATGGCCGTGAAAAATAGCTTGACCTAGCAGATAAATGTTTGATGTGCAAAGGCTTTGCGCTCACAATGCTGTCAGTCATAATACCTTTTCAAGCAAAGTTAACATATTACTCTTAGTTAGCTAAAACGTTTTGTGTCATAGTCATAAGAGTTCTGTTGGACTAATGATTCCGCTCTTACAGGTGATGCCACATGAACCCTTAACAATCAATATAACATCACATGCTTAACCATCAAGTCCCATACCCACCATTTTTATAACTTCCATTTCAATAATCAAACCACCCATCAATACAGCAAATGTATATTTAAAATAATTATCCATGCACTTTTATTACATACAATCACATATTCAGGCAGACAATTCATTAATCTATAAACAAGGGCTGTCCGTTTAACCAAATACTATATCGATAATAATTAATGCAAATTCACACTATGCACTTCTCTCTCTCTCTCCAGTTATCTTGTCATGCATTCCATCAATGATAATTTTTTCAAAATAAAAATCCTACAGAATAAGTGTATTAAATGTGTGTTATATGTCTGTCAATTTCCTTTTACATTTAATTTGTTTTTAAACGTTATATCAATGTTACCAGCAAATAAATACAAAATAAAATTGTACGCAGTGTTTACATAACTTGGCACAACAAGGAATAGAGGGAATATTGATTATCTATACTTTACTACCATGTATAAGATGTATAATTTGTTTCTTCTATTCCTGTGCTGTATCAAGCTAAATACATGTACCCATCCTTTAGTGTTTTTTACTCAAGCTAACCTAACCTAATCTGGACATAACATAATTTTGTCTTTCATGTTAGAGCCAATGATCTTGATAATTTGTGAAAGACTGTTCTTGCATTCCATCTAATGTGTACCGTGAGACAAATTTTTATAGCTTCTAAAATACTGCAGATAATAAAGTGTTCCCAAGAAATACCTCAGCTGCTATAGTAAATTAGGTGTACAGTTTATTTTGGTTATTTATAGTTTGTAAATAGTCCAACGTTGTATAAATTGAGTGTGTGCAAGTAGGCATTTTTCACTTTGAGTTGCATTGGAATCGAATTTTAATAAAAATGTTTAGTTCTTTTTTATCTAAAGTAATACAAAACAGTATTTTTACTAAAAATATTTTAATCTTGTTTTCTAACATTGAATAGAGAATATAAGGGCAAGCCCTATACACTTCCTAGAAAACTGTAGGCCTCAAAGTTCACAATATAATTGAACAAGACACATAATTGTGAAATATTCAGAGAACATCAGTCCCCTTCTTCAGCAAAAGAGAGTAAAACAAGAACTGGACTATGACAGCAAGGCTAGAGGTATATCATGGTCACTTAGATACTTTTCTTCAGAAGAAGGAAGTAAAACACAAACTGGACTATGGCAGTATGACTAGAGGTAGATCATGTTCACTTAAAACAGTTTTAAGTGACAGTATCTAAGTGACCATGATCTACCTCTAATCATATTCCAGTTCCTCTTTACTCTCTTCTGCTGAAAAGGGGAGTGATGTACATTGAGAATTTCATAATAATTATGTGTTTTGTTGTGTTTTCAATTGTGAACTTTGGGATCTACAGTTTTCTGGTGTGTCAACCTTGCACAGTGAAATTATAAATGAAAAACAATAGGCTGTTGACAGTCAACTTTGCATTCCAACCCATAGCATCAGTCTACTTGCTTGACCTGATGAAGCTTTCTGTAACAGTGAAAGTTTTTCCTTAAAATGTGTCTGTGTGTTTTTGTGGTGTTTTATCTAAACAATTTCTACTCCAGCATCACATAAGTAAGTGTACTGGCTATCCCACATAATTTAAACCATGATTTAACCTAGTTTCTATTTCATATAACCTAACATTATTTTGTATAATTTTCTTTCAGTGGTGTTTACAAATTTTATGTGGACATTTGAGTACTATCCTGGAAGAAATTTGGACAACGTTGCCATTTTGACAGAGACAGTATGGGAAGAAGGTGCTATTTAAACATCTATACTTGTGTAGAAAATTATCTTCTCGTTCCATAATAGAGGTGTAATCACAACATTATTATTTAATGTAGGTGTTTGTGTATTTGTGCAAAGTAAATCAAAATGTAGTAGTGTTTGAATAATTCATTTTCAGTAGCTAAACTCTTGATTGAAATCAAACAAATGTATATTAAACACATATCATGTAAGATTAAATAGTTGAAAACAAAACTTAGGTTTTATTTGGTGTCTATTTACTCTATCTATGACACTAGGAACTCGAAAGTTCATTGTTGCACTTAAAAAAGTATGCAACCTATCCCTATCATATTACACCCTATCACTTTCAGGTCCATTCTAATGTTATCCTCCCATCTGCGTTTAGATCTTAACAATAGTCTCTTCCTATTTGGTTTACCAGTCAATACCCTGAACACAGTTCTAGATTCGTTCGCACAGCATGTCCTGCCCACCATAATTTGCAATATTTGATTATTCTAACAATGTATTTATTGTCTTTACTACAAGGTATGTAACACGTCATTATGTGACCTCCCCTCGCAAATATCTTCTTAAGCTCCTTTGAACACCCTATATTTATTTTTGTCATGTAAAATTTAAATACATTAGTACTACTAAGTTTAATTCACTGCTTAAAATTTAAATACATTAGATAGTACTCTTAAATTTAATCCACTACTTTTAAAAATAACTATACTGTACTTACTTTTAAAATAATCTTACTTAGATTTAAGTTAATTTAATTGATCAAAATTCTTATAGATTAAGTTTTAAAGTTTTAAAATGCTCAAGTTCTTACTCAGATTTTATACTCATAAGTATGAGCACTTGTTAGGAGTATTTTATCAGAACAACTAGTACAAACTCATTCTGATAAGAATAAAAAGAGTCTACCTCAATCTAATACAAACTCACTTGCACTGCCTTTGTGATCATTTGAAACTGAATAGATACTAATTGTTGTGTAGGCCTGTCAACTGTTCATATTTCAGCATAGCCTGAACTGCTTTTTTTCTGGCCTGTCTAGTAGTATAGGTTTTATTTTGCATTTTGAAGTGATGAAAAATATTCCTTCGGTAACTTTTGCAAATATTTTCAAGGAACATCCTATTCTTTTAAATAAATCACAATTGCCGACAGTAAGAAAGGGAAAATCTGAAGCTTTGCTTCAAATGCTGATCAGACTATGAGGAATGTGTACGAAGAATGTAGAAATAAGTTCCATAACAAAAAAATTAACATGAAATTGGGAGTGTAACAGAAGTGTGAGTTAGATAGATCAAACTGGGATTAAAATAATTGATTAAATAATTGTATTCTTGAGTTGTTGGATGGAGATTCCAATCCGACAATTACAACAATACCAGGTATGTTATAAAATTTGTACAATAGATTTACTATTGCTTTCTAATATGAAAATACTATCTGTGCATATTCTTTGTTTGATAATAATAAATAATGCAACTTTGTAATTAACATTTACTATAATAAGCAACACACCCATAAAATAACCTAATCTTATTACACTAAGACTATACAGGTCAACAATGGATGTGTTCTATGCTTTAATATTCAGTCATTTTCTCGATTAATAACCATAATAAATAATAATAATGGTATTAACAGGGCAACATTGCACCCATGCACTCTCTAGGAGCAACCATGGTTGGTGTCTCAGAACAGCTTGTGGAAGTGGACCCTATTCCATCAAACTCAGGAGTGGAGATCAGCCCAGCATTAAATTAGTGTTTAAAGAAGAAAACAACACAATTGAGAATGTCATAGTGATGGAATCGTGTGAACAAACCCCAAAAAGCAAGTAGAATAGTGTATTGGATAAATATGAGATTGATGAATCGAAGTCACTAAACAATTCGGAACTCCAGCTCTTAGTCTTATTAAAGCAGTTAAGAGTTTTGAAGTTAAAAGAAAAGAAATTAATGTTAGGGTTTGGGAAATAGGGTAGGTATACGGCATTCACGAGAGCTCTTTACCTGGATGACAGATCAAAAAGTTACTAGAAATAGTCCCTAAAATATCCCTACACCAACAGCTGATATGTCACTGTCACTTGGAACAGCTGTAATAAAAACATATGGTAATATAGAGTATGAATGTGATAATTAACCACAGTAATTTATAATAGGCTAATATTATGCCTCAAAGAAATTTTGAAATTGAAATTTTTAGTCACTAAGCTGAAAGAAAACACTAGAAACTGATTATTATTATTATATATATATATATATTAATTATAATCTGAAAGAAAAACATTTTAAACTGATTTGTATAATCTGAAAGAAAAACACTTTTAACTTATTCGTATAGCTAAAAGAAATACACTTTAAACTTATTAGTATTCCAGGATCCCTTTGACAGAGTTTCTCTTTCAGCTAACTGTTGCCAAATCTCCTCGCCTACAATTATATTTGAAGGCGGTGTGCTGATATAAGGAGCTACTGGCAACCTCGACTAACTGCCGATCGGCTGTTGCCCGACTCAGAATATCCACCTTGACAG